>CM065137.1:4735000-5045000 GCA_033026305.1 Cirrhinus molitorella | reverse complement strand
CCAGAAAACTATTGTACAGACATTTTCTTATATCTGGACCACAAAACCATAGGTCATAGGGGTCAGGTTTTTTTAGATGTATGCATAATCTAAAAGCTGTATGAATAAGCTTTCCATTGAAGTATGGTTTGTTAGTAGGACAATATTTGGCTGAGATGCAACTATTTGAAAATCTGGAATCTGAGGGTAAAAAATCAAAATATTGAGAAAATCGCCTTTAGAGTTGTCCAAATTCATTAAAAATGAAGTTTTGATATATTTACATTAGGAAATTTACAAAGTATCTTTATGGAGCATGATCTATACTTAATAGCCTAATGATTTTTGGCATACAAGAAAAATGTATAATTCTGACCCATACAATGTATTTTTGGCTATTGCTACAAATATACCTGTGACCCGTGCTACTTTTGTCCAGGGTAACATATGATTTCTTCACCATCGACTCATAAGTGATCAGTTTCTTATTTCATTTAATTTCAAGCATGTATATAATCATAGGAACAATTTCCATGGAGAATTTAGTATGAGCTGAGTGCTTATGACAGGCTCTATGGAGACTCCTCACAACAAGAGAGAGCTAATTATGAGAAGATGAGCGGTTAACCCATGCTGCGGGGGCCCATGCAAAGATGCTAATTGATGCTAAATGTATGCAACCTTATTGTACAGGATCACTGAAGCACTAATCAAATACTGATCTACGAGGGCAATTTTTAAAACACAGACAATTAATCCTCATTCTCACAGTGTTCCACATTATGCAATCCTTATAGAACAACAGCAGGTAGAACTAGGGTGTATATTATTGTTCATATCATATTTTGCAGTAGCACGACAGAAGCCCAACATGTTGTAAAGCAACAAAATGTTTTTTATATCACGTGATTGAATAACCTAAGGCAGGGATCATGAGGCTCCTTTATAAAATGTTGCGTAGAAACCATAGTACATTTGATCTATAATCGTTTTTCAAACATGCATATGTGTGATTGAGAGAAATGACTGTATGCACAAAAATGTTTTTATTAATATGTCATGGATTGGCATGGCTTTTAGCATACATGCACGTGAGATCAAATCTGTCTATGCATGTTTTATTAGTAAGGCACCATATGTTTAGAAGTCAGAGGTGAATTGGTTCGTGCATTTATGGTGTTTTTTTTTGGCCTAATGGTTAGGGAGTCAGCCTTTTAACCGAAAGGTTGCAAGTTCGAGTCCCAGGTCCGGCAGGGATTGTCGGTGGGGTGAGTGAATGATCAGCGCTCTCTCCACCCTCAATACCATGACTGAGGTGAGACACCTGCACATAGCAATATGGCTGGCCACTGCTCCGGGTGTGTGTTCACCGTGTGTGTTCACTACTGTGTGTGTGCACTTGGATGAGTTAAATGCAGAGCACAGATTCTAAGTATGGGTCACCATACTTCACATGCCAAACATCACATCCTTCCTCCTTCCTTAAAGCAAAAATTATTTACCTATGAAATGTTAATTTTTATTTATTTTATGGTGCAATTGTTTTACAATATATGGCACAGGAATAACAGTAATATGAAATTGTTGTTGTTATTATTATATTCTAATTTGTTTGGCTTCCAAAATCACCAGTGTGAATGTAATTTAGACTGAGACTACAAATAAATTTATTAGGCTTGAATCTTTTTCGAATTTGAATTGAATTTGAATTGGAATTTATTAAGGGAAAGCCCCTTGAGATGCTACATCTCATTTGCAATTTAAGTACAAGTAAATTCACTTTTTTCTGACTTAAGTTTTCTTAGTTAAGATTATGGGTTGGAGCTTTTAATTTTTTAACCCTCAAGGTGCATTAGATTATTGGAATTATTTAATTTAAAATGTAAAATAAAATCTTTTTTGTCTTCATCTGTCATTTTGCCTAATATTGCAGTAAATATAGCATCCTAATAATTATGAAATTGTAAGTTATTTTTAAAAAGTTACATTTTCTCTAATTTGAATGCCATAATACATATCTAAAATAGATAATAATAATAAAAAAAAAACATGGCACAAAAACAACATGGTAATATTCTATGCTGTTTATGCTTGTTCTTCTTTTTAATATATAATCTATTTATATTGTATTGATATAGCAGAGCACAACAATATTTGTAAAACATCCAGCGCCCTCCTTAAACGATTTCATAGCAGAATATGAAACGCGAAAGAAAATCAGAAAGCTTATAAAACTTGTGTATTCATCAGTATGAATAAGCCAGGCTGGGAGTTACAGGTTCATAAAAAGCGCCCTTTAAGAAGTTTCTACTTGCGGCCACTATTAGATATGCAGCACCAATCTCAGCATGAGGAGGAGAGAGAGGGAGACAAACAGTGGCGTCCTCCATTGCCATTTTATGGTCCCAGATGACATTGAGCGCTCCTTCTTTACGACATCACCTGGAGAATTAGTAAACATAAACGGCGGACCTGCTTCGCTCATTGACTGAGCCCTGATTTATGGCGCAACCTGCCGCCTTTTTCTATAATCGTCCATCAAAATGGGAAAGATATAAAATCCCAACAACCTGAGAAAAACTTTCTCACTCCGCCAACAATATATCTCACTGACATTACACACTCAACACTTATGAGGAAGAGCTCTGCTATAAATCACAAAGTGCAGAATCATAAAAACGGGCTCAAATAGCATCACTTTTACACCGCCTGCTCTGCTCCCCTCTGTCTCTCGGCTTTATATGCAAGCGACGTCGCTGAAAGCCATGTTTCGCCGCTTCTTGTCTTCGAAAACTTGACACATATTAAAGTTTAGCTGATCATTTTTTAAGAACCTCCAAACTTTAAGAGGAGCTATGCTAACTGTTGTAAAACTTGCTTTTATTGGAGGCGTTTGTCTTAAGTGTGTTTAGACAGGGAAGAGATGACATGAAGTCTTCCAGTGGGAGGCGTAGAATATTAAGGCACATATTTGAGGTGTTTGTCATAGTGAATTTAAAGTGTCACAGTGAGAGAGTAAAAGCACTGGAGCTGATTTACAGCTGTGCTTTGCCCAGATATACAGATAATGCTGTTAGCGTAATAAACTGTTCGTCTCTTTGTTCGCTTGGCTATTAGATACGGCCATTAGATGCACCTGAGAAGTCTCACTGTCAAACTCTAACACAACGACACAGAGGCCTATTCTATAAGTCTAGTCAGGCGTGTCACTGCCGAGCGGCTCTCGGTTCTCAGGAACTGGCCGAGATGGAAAAAAAGAAAACTCTAGAACCAGATGACTCAAAAATTAGATGTAGTAATAAATTCAAAATTGTTAGTGTGGTTGAGGTGGTGTTACTAAAATCTAATTTTAGTGCTCTTTAATATATTTCTAAAATATGTACATGAGTATTATTAATGTTCAACAATAAATTAATAAATAAAATATTATTATTAATGCAAAAGGGTTAATTATTTTCTTTTTTCATTGCAAAGGGCATCAAAATGCTTTGCATATATTTAAAAAAAAAACTAAAATGTGAGTTTATATATGATGATTATAAGAAATTAAATTTCATTTTTAAGCTTTAGTAGTAGTATTTCTAGTATGCTTTTTATAAAAAATTTTTTTTAATATAATTGTAATATTATCATAATAATTATTAATGCAAAAGGTGTTCTTTATTTTCTTTTTCTTTGCAAAGTGCACCAAAATGTTTTGCATGTATATTAAAATGAAATTTTATGTTGAAATATAATTAATTACAAATAATTATATTGAAATATTTTATTAATATGTACAACATGTATATATTTTTTAAAAAACCTAAAAATCGATTTTATGTAGGATGATTATAGTAAATTATTGATAAAGTATTTATAATATTATAATAATAATAATTATTAATGTAAACAGTTTCCCGCCCCCCCTTTTTTGCAAAGTGCACCAAAATACTTTGCAATTATATGGTCAGTATGATTATTTATTTTTTTATTATTAATGTTTTTAAATCATTATTTTATTATTAGTAATTATTGGCATATATATATATATATATATATACATTTAAAAACTAAAATTAGATTTTATATGATTTTAATGAATTGTATTATATTTTTTGTAGTAGTATGCTTCTTATAAAAAAACAAATAATATAATATTAATAAAATAATTATAATGCTATAATATTAATGTAAACTCTTATTTTTCTTTTCTGTTTTACCCATTATTTGCTAAGTGCAACAACATACTTTGCATAAAAACTAAAATGAAATTTTATATGGTGAAATATGATATATGATAAATACATTATATTATAATAATAAATTATATTTTATTTTTGTATATCTGTAGTAGCAGTATTAGTAGTAGCATGCTGTTTATAAAAACTAATTGATATAATTATATAATAGTTAATGCAAAAGGTGTTTTCTTTTTCTCATTTTTCTCAAAGTTCACCGAAATGCTTTGCAGTAAAAACTGAAATAAAATGTTATGATTAAATTATATGATTATTTATTTTTAATTGTTAATCTGTATTAATTGTTCATTTTATTATTATTATTATTAGTAGTAGTAGTAGTAGTAGTAGTAATAATAATAATAATAATAATAATAATAATAATAATAATATTTATTATTATTATTATTATTATTATTATTATGATTAATACTACTACTTATAATAATTAAAAATTTTCTTATTATTTCCAAAATGCTTTGCATGCGTATTAAAAGCTAAAATTTGTATCTTTGATTGTATTTACATTTGAGAAAATTTTATTGTATTATGTTTTATGTTACTATTATTATTTGGATTGCTCAAAATTTGGTTTTTTTTTTTACAGGCCTAGTTTGTCAAGTTTAAATGGCTGTGTCTTATTTTTTGTACGTGTAGCCATGTGTTATAAACAACAATGTCCCAATTACCCTGTACCAAGGTGTTTCTGGCTGTGTGTGCCCGTATCAGGGATTGGGTGGCTGCTTGGGTTAATGCATTACAGCTGAACTCACACACGTAAGGACCAGCTGCTCCAGTCGGACCCGCTCTCTCAGTTCCCCACAGCACGTTCGTCCTGACGCCCTGCACCTCCAGCCTCCTACCTGGCCTTCCCTCATCCCCTTCTTTCTCTCCCCAATCCCTTCATCGTCTCACATCTGGACAGGAGCCACTGCCACTTCCTAGCCACACACAGATGGCTCAGATAGTGTGCCAGCCGGTGCATTGTGGGTAATCACTTTAAACAGGCTAGAGGGCACTCACAGGGTCAGTGTATTTCCTCATCTGCCTGCATCAGGTCTTATCAAGGGCGTATACAGGAATTAACCCCAGAAGAGTAAAGGGTAATTATAGTGTGCAACCCTATACTGTAATTACCATTATTGACAGTTTCATCATACATATTCAGATTAAACTGGCAGCTTTTCTTGAAAAACTCTTGCATTAATTGCACGTTGAGTCATGGGGATGATATTAGTACAAGCAACTTTTGAGTCGAGCAGTTTAATTCACCAGAAATAGATGCTCCTATAGTGTGATGCTTTACCGGGTATGTTTTAATGAATTGATATTCAGAAAAGTCCTCTGTTGACTTTGTGTACAGCGTGTCGAGGACTTATGGCAGATGCCTGCTGAAGTAGGCGAGATACACAGACGCCGAGATCGTTAGAGACGCAAAACTTATAAATCATTCCAGCAAGCAATGAGAGCCAAGTCTTTCTTGTTTAAGTTTTTAGTGCACAAGAGAAAAAGAGACACAATAGGAGTGTTTCATCATTGTTTTGGCGTTCAAGAGTCTACAAGAGCACAAACCAGCTTTGACATGGGTCAGAGATGTGAACTTCACAACTCAGCTTAGCTTTTGTAAACCCGCTAATGTGGCACTAGGGTCAGGCTGGCGCCAACACCACAAGAAAAAAAGTATACAAATTTGATGAAGGAACGCTTGCCAAAATACAAACCACACAACTTCATACATCACATCAAACCTACGCTCACCATTGTTCTCTTCTGTTAGTATTGTTGTTGGTGACCTAAGCACAACTTTGAACTCTACTGGACTTTTAAATAATTTTTTATTTAATAATACTATATTATTAATCTTTTAGAGTCATAATTATTTTTGTATTTATTGGCACTCAAACAAAATGTATTCCATTTTATACCCCAAATCAGACAAATGCATGCAAATCCAGTTCCTGGACAGAAAACACAGAAGAACAACACTGTGTGGACCAACTTAAAAATATGATCTTTCCAGACTAAAATTAATTTTAATGCATCTGATTTCCCCCTAGAAACCTTTTAGGCACTAATTATTTTGCACACACTATGCATGACTGCTCAGTAAATAAATAAATACATTTGTAAAAATTTATTTGAGTTTAATTTATTCCTAATTCAATAATATTATCATACAGCTTCCATTCAGAAAGAAAAAAATCTCTTGGGGGCTCTTCACACAGAAGGTGTTTTAACATTTCACACACCTTTTCCATTGTTTTTCTATGTTAGCATGCTAAATAGACGGGTTTTACCATTGCGTTTATGTGTTTTGCAGCATCATTGTCATCGTTGACAAATAAAAACTAGATGGAAATGTTAGGGAGGGACGATTTGGGAAGAGATTAATTCAGAACGAATGCATGGTTAGGAGGTTAGATGTGTACAAATGAACTTTATCATAGCCTATTGATCTTTCTGGCGGGACATAAGCTAACATGCATTTACTGCACATCTCAAATGTTCAAAAATGTCAATATATGGGAGTAAGAGAAAAGCAGACATATGGATAAATTTGACAACACAAAAGAGAACTCAATTCAGTCCGGAGCCTCTTACACAGCGCACGAGTATGAACGAAGAAATACACGCAAAATTATGTTGTATTGTCCATTTTAATGAGTATTCATGTAAACACACTCGGTTACGTCTTAGATGAACAGTATATTGCATCCTTGCATTTGGTTTTAAAGGGACAGCAGCCTAATTTAGTTGCTACTGTCCGTGGCATTGATATTAATCAAGCAATCTTTGTCTATCATGAAAAAAAACCCTTAATATCAAACATATACAATGAAATGCTTAAATGCATTATACTATAACTAAACCCATAAGATTTTAGTTGACTAAAACAATTAAAAACAATTCAGATTACTAAAATATGACTAAAACTAAATGGCATTTTAGTCAAAAGACTATGACTAAGACTAAATAAAAATTTGCTGTCAAAATTAGCACTGCTCCAGAGCAAGACATCACTGAATAGTCATCATCTCACCATAGGCCCCGCCTACTGATGTTCTCTTAACGGCTGACACTTGATTACACTGAGTGCGAGTGTCATGTCGCGGCAATATCAAACAAGAAATTACAATCACTGACGCTACCTTGTCTACACTGGATACAGTTCTCTTTTAAACACAGTCCATGCACTTGACGCATTTAGTTTAAACGGCTCATTCGCAGCTTTGTACAGATATCAGAAGGATCCCAGCGTAACGAACAAGTGGCTAGTTTATTTTAATAGCATCACGGATCGTGTCTGAGAATTGTTTGGGGTTGTGGCTAGAAGTTCGAAGCATGTTATTTTGTAAACGAGGCATAGTGTGATGGGGAGTTCACAAAGTAACATTTATTGAAAGATGAAGTGGTACTAAATCTGACTGCAGCTGTAAGTAAATTATTTCATAATGCTTTGTCTCGAAATGACAGTTTTATTTTGATTATGTTGTAAAAACACATGCAATAGTGAGGGGGTGTTGATGCTGTTTTCTATGCAGTGACGTTAGCCAGTCATTATAGTGACTGATAACTAATAAGCCTCAAAGTACATGCCTCTTAAAAGCAGGTCATTTCAGAAAGAGGGTCAAAATGAGGGTTGAAAATTAATTTTCTAAATTTTCATGTTTTTTTCTTCTTTTATGTGCAAAAATGTATTAACATTTTAAGTAAATGTCGAGGAACCAATAAAAAAAATTAAAAAGTCCATGTCATGACCCCTTTATGTATTTCAACCTCTCAATTAAAAACAAAAAAAACATTGTATTTCACTGCCAATCGTTTTGCCCGTTTAAAAAAAAAAAAAAAAAAAAAAGCCCCTCACATACAATTGACCTAGCAATAAAATTAATGCAGCAACAATATTACAATAATAATAAATCTAAAGTTATTGACTGACCAATCAGAAACAAGTATTCCAGAGCGCATATAGCATCTTACAGTATGATTTCTACAGAACCGCTCTCCTTTTGCTCAAGGTCACAATGGTCAGAAGGGAACAGATCATTTGTCCAGTTTTTGGATCACTCCTCCTGTGGTTTGAACCTAAAGCCTCTTAGTTTCCAGCCTGGGATCCACCATGCTGTAATGTGTTGTGTATTGTGGTAAGTGATTGTCCACCGTGTCTGAATGCAGAGGTCAAGGCTTACAGGTGCGGGCCAGCTGCCATATGCTGCTCAACCAAGGACGAGCCAAAACGTTTCTCTCTCAAACACCTCCAGCTGTTTCAGCTAACACTGCTGGCACACGTGCAAAAGCCTCTCGCGCAGTTCCGCCACACACAGAGACACTCTCGGACAGGAAGATGACACAGGGTTAAAAAGGGGTCAAAAATTGATCTGTCATTAACCACGGCCAATGAAGCTAGAAAGTAATAAATACTGTGTTGTGTGAAACGGTATTGTGAAGTAAGAAGCTTAAAAATGCGTTTATACTTCTTTTTTCTAGGGATGGTGCGATCTTGTCACGTACTGCCCCTGAAGGTGATTTCAGCATTCTGGGCATTAAAACAGGTGAGACAATCCCATTATTTTACTGTCACACATCAGAATAGAGAAACCACAGCAATTCACACACTCATAAATGCACATCAGTAAAGCAATTTGCAGTGTAAAGGTGGCTCACCACCTTCGTATGTGCATTTGCCTAAACAGCTGAATTAGAGAGTAAAATTTTGGAGAGTTTGAGTGTTTGTCTCGCTCCAGGCTTTTGTGCAGAACATTGCAGCAGATGTACGTTGTCTGTGGAAACCAAACCTGTTTATCATAACAGATAAGAATTTTCATGTTCCAAAATGGAGTGACACACCACTACCTTTGTTTCAGGATGCTTTTTTTTTTTTGACGCTGACCCCTGCGTGACGGAGAATGACAAGTTAGAGAAAAATGCTCAATAGGGTTTAGGTCTGGAGACATGCTTGGCCAGTCCATCACCTATACCCTCAGCTTCTTTAGCAAGGCAGTGGTCATCTTGGAGGTGTGTTTGGGGTCGTTATCATGTTGGGATACTGCCCTGCGGCCCAGTCTCTGAAGGGAGAGGATCATGCTCTGCTTCAGTATGTCACAGTACATATTGGCATTCATGGTTCCCTCAATGAACTGTAGCTCCCCAGTGCCAACAGCACTCATGCAGCCCCAGACCATGACACTCCCACCACCATGCTTGACTGTAGGCAAGACACACTTGTCTTTGCACTCCTTACCTCATTGCCGCCACACACGCCTGACACATCTGAACAACACAAGTTTATCTTAGTCTCCTTAGGTTCCAGTAATCCATGTCCTTAGTCTGCTTGTCTTCAGCAAACTGTTTGCGGGCTTTCTTGTGCATAATCTTTAGAAAGGCTTCCTTCTGGCACGACAGCCATGCAGACCAGTTTGATGCAGTGTACGGGGTATGGTCTGAGCACTGACAGGCTGACCTCACACCCCTTCAACCTCTGCAGCAATGCTGGCAGCACTCATACGCCTGTTTTGCAAAGACAACCTCTGGATATGACGGCAAGCACATGCACTCAACTTCTTTGGTTGACCATGGCAAGGCCTGTTCTGAGTGGCACCTGTTCTGTTAAACCGCTGTATGGTCTTGGCCACCGTGCTGCAGCTCAGTTTCAGGGTCTTCTTATAGCTTACATCATCTTTATGTAGAGCAACAATTTTTTTTTTCAGATCCTCAGAGAGTTCTTTGCCATGAGGTGCCATGTTGAACTTCCAGTGACCAGTATGACTGAGTGAGAGCGATAACACCAAATTTAACACACCTGTTGCCCATTCACACCCGAGACCTTGTAACACATTAACGAGTCACATGTTACCAGGGATAAAATGGCTAATTGGGCCCAATTTGGCCCAAAGCTGTACACTCACTACTTTACATTGTAGCAAAGTATAATTTCTTCAGTGTTGTCACATGAAAAGATATAATAAAATATTTACAAAAATGTGAAGGGTGTACTGAGATACTGTACTATATGTAAACACATTTAAACATTTAAAGAAGATCTGCCTTTGACACATCCGGTAAAAGAGTCGCACAGTGATGTGTGTTGTCACTTCCACACGCCCTTTACGGCACTGGTTCTGGCTTTTGTTTGTGGGACTGATCCCAGCAATGTTACTAGGTCCCCAACCCAGAATCGTTCCCGGAATCAATCCCGGGACGTGTTTGCATTCACACAGAAGGCACTCCAGCAATTTTCTGAAATCAACGCACAGTGTGAAGGGGGCTATACATTTAGCTGTGAAAGTGTTATCTTAGCAGGAGGCCACAGCTTGCTTGTGCGACCATCTGATACAGTGTTGTGGTTTTCAGGCCTTAAAAAAAATAAAAAATAAAAATGACATTCTTGTTAAATTGTGGGTCATTCTGTTCACAGAATCATAAAGGCCCTGTTCCTGTCATGCCCTGTCCCTCCTCTGTGTTTAGCGGCAAGAGTTCCAGACATAAAGTTACAAAAGCCTCGTCCAACAAGTCTGGCTGAAACGAAGTACACTCCACCAAGCCGTGTCAAGCTACCCCTGCACAGCAGTCTTATTCATTTGACCTTCATCCGCACTGGAGAAAAGAGGGAAAATGCCAACCAGGTGCACAAAAGTTTCTTTTTTCCACCCACTATGGGGCAGAGAGCAGAGAACCGAAGGGGGAGGTGATTGAACTATCTGGCGCAAAGCTTTTTTTGAACAACACAAAGGACAAAAAGGAGGTTTTCTCTCTCCATTTGTGCGCGCTATTCAATAAACGGCCCACTGCAAATGACAAACGCTGTCTTTGGAGTCTGTAATAAGGGCATTTTAACTTTGTCTGAACCTGGAACATTAAACACGTTTGTCTTCCATCCGTCAATGTCAGAGCAATCATCTGTTCAAACGTCTGCCGTTCTGCAGGACGCCAGTGTTGTGTGTTTGTTCATTAATCATTTTAATCATAACACGCGCACAAACACACACTCGCTGACCACGCGACAGACGGAAAAATCATTTAGCATTTTTGGTTAAAGTTGTATTGCGTTTACTAGGAGGATTTACTAATCCTGAAGTGTTATGTGTAGGCTTGCTCATATATTTTGTCATTTGGACATAATTGTATTAGTGGTAGACGTGTAATATTATATCATTTAAACTATTATTTTTAATGCTAATAAAATTATACAGTTATGTTAATATTGTTCTTTTAATTACTTTTAATGTTAATGAAGTATATTATTAATTATATATTATATATTATTATATATATTATATCACACAAAAGCACCAGATTGTAATGATACTTTACATTACAATAATATTTCAAGGATATTCAAACAATGACACATAAGGAAAGCATCTAAATACATGGATTTTCATTAAATACCACTGTATAATATTTCAAGAATCTTAATTTTTTTTTTATTCTTAAGATGAAGAGAATTCAGAAGTGAGTTCAGTTTTAAAAAGGGGATAAAATGGGTAGTTATTTGCAAATTTTTGTTTGTGAATGGAAAAAATTACCACATAAAATAATAAAAAAAAATATATATAGTATGTTCCAGGGGGTTATTTTTAGTATTATCATAATAAAAATAATGTCTTTTAAACTAAAGGAGTGTACAACACTGGTAGATTCAAATATATGAGAACTTAGGTCAGACCAAAATTGCTTGGATAAAGGACATTCAAAAAAAAAAAAAAAAAAAAAAAAAAAATATTAGCGTCTCCTCTGTTTGTTTGCAAAAAAACATGAGCTGTCAACGTCCAAATATTTAGAAATATTAGAATTAACAGGATATATTTTATGTAAAATTTTAAAATGTCTTTCCTTTGCTTTATTAGAAATACAGTATTTCCCAGGTAAAAGCCAGGATCTTTTCCAGTCTATTTAATCAACCAAGGACCTCCAGTAGGACTTTGCTCTTGTAGAAATTTTCTTTTTTAATTGAAAAATTTGGCACACATGCTTATTATTACAATTCTTGTCTAACAGAACTACTCACACTCATGTCATTCCAAACATCTTTGTTCATCTTTGATGAGCTTTCTGGTCCTGCATAGACGGCAACAATAAGGACATCATTAAAATAGTCCATGTGACATCACTGTTTTAAATTTACGAAGCTACGAGAATACTTTCTGTGCTCAAAGAAAATTAAAATAATTCATAATTACTGACTAAATTAAGGCTTTTGAGGGAAGCATTCAAGGATTTTTTTTTCCACATAAAAGGACTTAAGTGGGGATCAGCGTGTTGAAGGTCCAAATTGCAGCCCAGCCGACCAATAAGGGTCTTTTCTAGTGAAATAAGTCATCAAAATGTAGATACTTTTTAACCACAATCGCAATTAGAGTTTGGTGAAAAAAAACAGTAGAAGTCAGGGTTAATTTGCCACAATTATAGAAAAATGTGTGTTTAAATGTGATATTCGCTATCTTTTATCCAACCCTATCAGACCACAAAACAGGGAATGCGGTCAATGTTTTTTTTTCTTTTTTATTTACTGAGTTTCCCTCCACATAAGTCAGGCTCCATTTAGATTTGTTTTCCTCTTTAGCCACCATTAAGCACCCTCATTTATTAGTTCCTGAAATCTCTCCTAATACTGTTAGCGTTGTCATTTAGTTGTTCCAGGCTCAAATGTATTCATTTGTTTTGTTTTCGGTTTACTCATTTATTCTTTTATTAGTTTGCGCGTTCTGCTACTGTATTGCATTCAAAACACTGTTCGTTCTCTGTCGTCTCTTTCTTTCACTCTGTACTCTCTCTTTCCTTCTGCTCGATGACACAAACACACGTAATTCTTCTTAATGTGACAAATGAACTGCTCTAATCTCCAGCAAGCTCGTCGCTCGCCTCCCGCGTTCATCTGCGCTAAATGAAAGCTTTTATGCAAATGAAATATTTTAGAGGGGCACGAGTTATTTTTCTTTCAAATAAGCACGGTAGCTCCTCGTAAGGCGGATTTGAACTTGTCGCATAAACAAGTGTCACCGAACGCCGAGTCTTGGCATCCATATCATCGCTTCGAAACTCTACGTTCAGATTCACACTTTGTGACACGTCACGGTAAAGCTTGTTAGCTTTAGCTCAGGTTCTTTAACGGTGACTCACCTGTTTGTACGGTAAACAGGTGACTTCAAACGGCCGCGGAAACTGGGCGCCCAGATAACGTCCATCTCCTGTGAGACATGCTCGGTTGAAAGCTTACTCTATCAACAGAGCAAACAGGCTAAATTATGCACGGTAATACACAGGGCCCCGCTCACGCACATCAATCACCTGTGTAAGCGGAATACAATCGATCACATTCGCGAAAACGTCACCGCGTGCTCACACCAGAACTATTTCCTCCCTATAGCTTGTAAGGAATTACATTACAGCGCAATTCTGCCAGCTTAGACGCGAATGCATTTAAACATTTACAACAATACATCACAATATATGGCGCTGTCACCGTGGAGCCAAGAGGCATATTGCCAAGTCTCAGGCAATGTGACTCCGGCACTCCGGAATGACAAACCCTCCGTCTGCAGTATTTACGATGGCACCGTGTTTCGGAGCTCACAGCAGAGCGCTCTTCTTTATACTTGCAAGGAATAACCAGCCCTACATATGACAAACATCCTTCTCTCCTCTTCTGTTAGATCTCTGGTGTTCATAATGCATTGGCCGTCCCGGAGCAGAAATCAGACAGGCTTTCTAATCTAACACGGCGTGCTGCAGACCGGCGGAGAGAGCAAGAGAGAGAGAGCTGTCACAGAGACATGCAGCCTCACAGCCGTGGACACATCCATAATGTGGAGCTCAGTGGGCCAAGCACATCCCAGCGTTCCCCTCTTCATCACAAATTCCAACACAAGCCCTTCTGCCACCAGCACGCAGAGTTCTGCCGAGCTTCTGAATTCTATATCAAACCCAGGATGCAGAAAGGGACTGGGGAATCTCCTTGCAAGTAAGTTCACATGTACTGAAAAAAATAGCTTTTTTGTTTTAGAACAAGGTGAGTGGTTTACATGGCAGATACTGTATATATTACTAACATTTACTTGTTTTAATTAAGTAATTCCAAGCGCAGTGTAGCTATAGGTATAAATTTCGTAATTCAGGCATATACACTCTTAAAAATAAAGGTGCTTCACGATCCCATAGAAGAACCTTTTTGTAAAAGATAAAAAAGAGATGGTTCTTTAAAGATACTTTAACTGAATGGTTCTTTATGGAACCAAAATTGGTTTGTGTATGGCATCGCTGTGAACAACCTTTTAAAGCATTTTTATTTTTAATAAAAATTAGTGTAGGCCTACTTTATTCAGGGCTCTACGCTTACTTTTCCTAACGTAAAAAAATTTAGGAGCACAGTCAAAAAATTTAGGAGCACCTAATCAATGATCAAAAAAAATCTGACCTAAATTACAAGGTGATATTTGACTCCTAGAAGAATAAGAAGAATATGTTACCAAATAAAATCGGTATTAACAAAATTAATTTGTACTACAGAGGTGGCACAGAAGAACAGAGAAGTGGCTTGTAGGTGTATTTTCAATTGTTTAATTGAGGCTTAGAGGTGGTGAGATTGTTTTAGATACAAAATACATAACAAAAACATAAACATTAAACCATTTAAATAACTGAAAAATACTTTAAAAATTAAACTAAACTATTACATATTCTGCTTTGGAGTGATCATTGTTGGTCGACCACTTCTCAGGAAGGTAACAGTGGTCTTGAATTTTCTGCATTTACACAATCTGTCTGACCGTGGATTTAAAGAGTCCAAACTCTTTAAAGATGACCTTTTCTAGCCTGATGAGCAACATCTTTTTCCAAGGTCCTCAGTGATCTCCTTTGTTTGTGACATGATTCACTTCCACAAACATGATCAGACTTTGATAGATTCCTGTTCTTTGAATAAAACGGGTCACGTTCTGACATTTGATAGTTATTGCACTGACTGAAAACACATCTGCACAGATAGACTCTAATTTCACCTTTAAATTAACTGCTAATCCAAGAGATTCCCATACTTTTGCAACACACAGATATGTAACACTGGATCATTTTTCAATAAATAAATGACAAAGGAGATATTTCTCTCTTTTGTTTGATTGGGTTCTCTTTGTCTGCTTTCAGGACTTAAATGAAAACCTGATGATGTTTTGGGTCATATTTATGCGGAAATACAGACAATTGTAAACTGTTCACAAACTTTAAAGCTGCACTGTATTGATTTTATCTTCTGATCTATCATTATTATTTAATAACTTTATATTTTACACTTTATCCCATTCTAAGGCAAAAAAAAAAAAAAAAAAAAAAAATTATATATATATATATATATATATATATATATATATATAAAATGAACCATAACACCTAAATGTGATTACAAATTAATTTTTTCCCCTTTGTGTTTTCATGATTCATTGTGAATTCTTTGTGAATATGTTTTAAATAATAAAAACACGATGGACAGATGGAGTCCTTTATCATCAAATGTTAAATCTTTAATTAGGACTGTCTTTGGCATTGTTTTTGTCTTTCAGAGGAACTGAACAGACCTCTATGGTAGCAATGCAGCCTAACACATGAGATAATTTTCTGCTCCAGTATCTCTGCATAGGGCCATCAGGCTCTGATGTGGTCTAGAAATCCCACACACACATCGACATTCCTTCTCTTCCTTTTTGACGCTCTCTGTCTGTTACGCACACATACGCACTTCCTCTCTTCCTCGCCCCACACCAGCTGCAGCCCTCCTACCCATGGCACGGGCAAAAACCCTGCAAATTGAACGGTTCAAAGGCAGCATGGTCTACCATCTGGGTTGGGAGGTATTTATGTATTTCGACTCTGAATTAACGACACCCCGGGACTCCAAAATGGATGAAATCATTATCAAAAATCTGATCTTGATGATCAGACAAAGGCCCGTCTCCCGCGCTCCAGGGGAGGGCGTTTGATAACCACATGGATGGTAATGAAGGAGAGAGCTCTTTTATGCTTGGAGGGTTGAAGTTCTGGAACTAATGAGGGGGTTCCAGATCATACAATCACCACATTCACCTCCTCGAAGATCACTCAAGTTAATTTGCTCTCCTGAACGTAGTTGTTTTGGCAAGATACATTATGCATTTCTCTGTGATGAATGAAAGAGCACTAAAATAGTTCCAGCAGCATGGAGGTGATCGCATGACCGCCGCTCCGAGTTATCAGATGCCTGATGATTGAGTTTCATATCAGATTTATTCGCCAAACAACAATGCTGCCTGTCTAAGGCGATAGAGCTCGTGGATTAAATAGCCCGAGTTTTCCGTTGACATGGAGCATCAACAGGAGAAGGGGGGAGGAAGAGAGAAAGATGTACCCACATGTAACCCAATCAGCACGAGCCACTGAGACACATTGTGTTTTGCGGGCGATCACAGAGGTTTCTGCTGTTCAGCTGTCAGTCAAATCCTGATCAGTGTTGGCCACAAACATAGCTTAACACCAACAGGAACATGATCCAGGTTCTCAACCTTCAAAGCCCTTTTTATCTTCCTATACACTGCTGGAACTTGTCTGTTAGCACCAACCCAGGCTCATTGAGAATATTACATATGCAAAATTCCAAAGTTGCATTAACTGCTCTAAAATATGAGACACCAATGTTTTAGGAGTTTAGGACGCATGTTTATTTGATAACTGTTTTATTTCCTATTTGGGTTTGTGTGTATGCATTTTTTCTTTTCTTTTTTTTCCAAGGGATTGTTAGATGCCAGTGTTTCCTGTCATAGCTATGCAAAGATTTGATTAGAAAACAGTATCATAGCTCTTAAACTGTATCTTATGATTTTAAATCTGTATTTAACCTGAGAATGATCTCAGGTTAAATACAGAGAGGCGCTAAAGTCTGATTTTGTGGTGGCTGTGCATTAAAATGTAATTATTTTAATCTTAATTCAAGTGATGAAGGATATTGAAAGTCTGACAGTAATCAGTGTTGAGTACTACTGTAATGATAACCCTGCCTGCTTTAAATGATTGAAAACAATTTAGAAAAAAAAGGATACGTAATCAAAAAATAATCAAATTTAATCATTTACATTACATTAATAAAGTAATTGGAATAGTTACACTACTTATTACATTTCAAGTAGGATAACTTGTAATCTGTAACATGTTACATTTCCTTCCAAACACTGATAAAGATGCATTTTCATATGGGTTCTTGCACAATGCTGTTATGACCTCAAAACACACTTACCATAGTACACAGTTTCTAAACTAATATGTTTTGACATTTGCATCACATAGGTCCGTGTGTATGACTTTTCTGATTTAGTAAACTTGCTCGGAAGCTCACCCGGTACAGTGCTGCACTTGCAATACAATCAACACTCACTGAACATTTCACTGTGAAAGTGTAAGAGTTGAAATGGATTATAAGTGAATTAGATTTTTTACACAAAGTTATGAACATCATGCCTTTGGAATGACATGGGTGAGTAAATAATGACAGAATTATATTTTTGAGTTAACTGTCCTTTTAATATTTTGGTATGGGAATGCATGGAGCCAATTAGCATTCTATTTTTACTCATGTATTGACCAGAGAGGGAAAGTCAGCTGTGGAGGGTTGTTGGGAGCTAATGGTTACACGGTTACCATGCATTTGTTTACACCAGAAACATCCGTTCCAAACTGCTGTTTTCAGTGGCAGTTCTATCTGCGTTCCTGGACCGTTAGCTTAGCCTTACTTTGTCTCTGTGTTTGTCTCCTGCTGATTTGCTTTGATAGTGGGTCCACCGGGGCTCAGGCTGGCCTGTCTCATCAATTCGTTTTGCCTTTCATTGTCATCACGGGAGCTTTCAAAGAGCGGCAGCCCACCAATCAGACTAGAGACATTGTGCCGAGCTTAATCAGCTTTGTTAGCATTTCTGTGTTTCGGTCACAGGCCTCAGATACGCAGAACTTTATTAGTAATACGTTATGTGGAGAGAGAGGGAAAATCACAGATATAACCCATACGCCAGGACGGTGACTCAGACACTTTAATGCCACCGTGAGGGTTGATTAACTTTCCATGGCTAAAGTAGCTCTAAAGAACTGTGTCAAACTAATAATTTGCACTTTAGCCAATGCATTACTTTTATAAGGCAATTAACTTGGCAATTTTCATTCTTACCTGCATTTCATACTTCTCAGAACTGATGCAATAAGAGATGCATTTCATAACATCTCAAGCCCAATACTAGGAATGTGCAGTGGGTTTCTAAAATGGCTATTTTGTTTCAGTCTTAATTAGAAGTCTCATACAAAGCTTATATTTTATATAATATTTTATAATTGACCTCACTCATTCCCATCTAACACATATCAGGCCACACTAACGTCAAACTCACACATGCACACGAAAAACGGTTTTGCTTATTTGTGTAATTACGGACCGATCTCTGTATTAAAAGTGTGAAAGAAGGTCCTGGCACAACGTACACTGTCTCTGTCAAGTACTTTACCTTGAGTGGATCATTTCGGGCATTGTGCGTCCCGTACGTCTGACACGTAGTGGATGCTGCATGCTGATGCGTGCAATGCGTGGCCCTATCTTCCTAATTACCAGAGACATCGCGCTGTCAGCAGTGTCGTGCCAGGCTAGAATCTCCTCCGAGGGGTGACAGCTACCATGTCAGCCCGTTTGCAGAGACGTGAACACCGGCGTCCCGAGATAAAGAGAATTAAAATCCCGTCAAGGCCTCATAGCGGGTCACTTGGGCCAAAACAAAAGAGTGGTGATGGGGGGCTTTAATTACCTTGTGTTGTTGTTTGCCTTAGCGTTCCATAACAAAGCAAACTTAATTAGTTGTCTCAGGATGTGGTCTCATGGAGAGCAGCGCAAGTGTCAACACAAAGTTTAAATGGGAAAAAAGGGGGGCAGAATGCAGTAAGTATTAATTTAAATGTGATTATGCGTCTTCAATTTGCATTCCAGATATTGGTGCCTGAAGGGAAATTAGAAAGAGTGTGTATGTGTGTGCAAGGTTGAGTGAATTACTGGTAGGTTACCCTACTTGTATCATTGATGGAGAACAACTCCATACAATCTTGTCTCTGGCGTCCTCAGACAGCTCTTTAGTCTTGGCCATAGTGGAGAGTTTGGAATCTGATTGATTGATTGCTTCTGTGGACAGGTGTCTTTTACAGAGGTAACAAGCTGAGATTAGGAGCATTCCCTTTAAGATCCTAATCTCGGCTCATTACCTGTGTAAAAAAATACCTGGGAACCAGAAATCTTGCTGATTGATAGGGGATTAAATACTTATTTCACTCATTAAAAAGTATTTCAGTTTATAACTTTTTAAAAATGTTTTTCTGATTGTTGTTTTGTTGTTGTTCTGCCTCTGACTGTTCACTAAACCTACTATTAAAACTATTAACTTCTATTATAGACTGATAATTTATTTGTCAATGGGCAAACATGGGGGTCAAATATTTCCTCCCTCACTGTATATGAGAGGAAAAAAATAGCATTTAGCATCAATGAAGTTTTGGAATATGAACAGTGACATGATGTATTAGTCAAAAAAATACTTTTGGTTTGTTACTCAAACAAAGCTGTATTGCTACAGAAGACTTGAAGTAGTGCCTGCTTCTATTGGGTTTTTATTGTTTATTGTACTTTTTTGGAGGGGGGAACTTTTCCTTTAAAGTTATCTTCCTCATTTATCTCACCACCTTCTTCTTTTTCTTCCATTTTTCGGTTTGGTCTTCAGGATCACAGACTATTAATTCCAGTGAGGAATGTCCTCATATTGGCTGGTGCTCAGAACAAAAGCTCTCCAACACAGCATGAAAAATGACACTTCCACCTGTTCTACCTTGACTTCCACAACTGTGAATTCTGGGTACGTTTCTGTGCGAATGCATATGAGTAACCACCGAAAACAACATATACCAGATGTGGTTTTAAAAGATATGTGTTCCTTGCATTAGCACAGATCGTCAGCCTTTTTTAATAATCCATCCTCAACTGATGTGATGAGTAACTATTTAATGAGCATATGTTTGCAGCTGTTCTGTGGCTTGCCTGGCGACTTATTGCTTGTTATAGTTGTGAACCGTGTAAGAATGTAGGGCAAGGTGGAGGTTCCCTTGAGACTTAATAGAATCTTTTTTTTTTTTTTTTTTTTGGTTTTACTTTTTTGTAGGATGTCTTGGATTTAAGAGAAATAAAATTATAAGAATGTTCCATACAAAATGATCAAAGCATTTATTTGCATGTTTTTTGTAGTTTGAGAAGAGAATTTTCTAAAACAAAGTTTGAAGCCTGGGATTTTTATTAGGAAAAAAATAATACTTTATATTGCAATTATGCAATAAATGGATAAAAAGTAAAAGACTTTTAGCATCTTACATAATGTTTGCATTTCCAATAAATACCCTTCTTTTGAACTTTTTATTCATCAAAGAATCTTGGGAAATAAATGGATCATGGCTGCTGCAAATTCTGCCTTGCCATCACAAGTTAAATTTTAAAATAGAAGTTATTTTAAATCGTTTTCGTTGTATTATTGATCAAATAAATGCAGTCTTAGTGAGCATTCATAGCAAAAAATTCAAAAAATCTTACCAACTCCAAATAACTTTTATATTTGATGGAAAAAAACATAATTATATTTATATTTGTAATTTTTATTTAAAAATAATCCTATATTTTATTATATTTTAATTTTTCTTGGTATTGGTGTTTGATTTTGAAATATCTGAATCTCCAATCAGATTTTTAGGTGTTAAGCTCACACTGAACCAGCTATAAGAGCCACCTGTATGTTTTATTTAACTATTGAACATGTGTGCCTCATACCACAGCTTTTTCTGTTCAGAATTATTCCTTAAATCTCACAGGCTCTAATTTGCTGCCCCAGAGCTCTTTTATCAATGTATTGTGTCCTAAAAGAGCTGCACTCAGAGGTACAGGTCATAATAAGTACAGGCCGTCGAGCTGCATTAGGGCGAGCGTAATCTCTGCATATATTTAGGAATTGATTTGGCGGTCTCAGGCATTGCTGGTCTTTGCTAATGGCAATAATTCTTTGGATAGGATTCATATGTCTACTTCATATTAAGTTTCCTCACTGCTTACTGACCTTTTCATTTTCTCTGGCATATGCGATTCTTCACATCTATGGACTTGTCAGGACTCATTATCTTCTGACTGCTGCTTTGTTAGGAGAGAGAGCATCTTTTACTGAGCAGATGTGTGTGTGTACTGGCTGTCGTTTATAGTCTGTAAAACAAAGACATAAAAAATAGAAGCCTGGGGTGGCACGGGAGCACACCCTGTTTGTCACGGATCACTGCTGTGTGTTGAGTGACTGGGTGGAGACGGCAGTCATAATAGCCCTCAGGTTCAGTGGTTTTGCCTCCCTATCATAGCAAGCACAAATCATTTAGCTGATAAATGGATGGAAAGACATCCGCTTGTTAAAACAGAAAGAAGCTTTGTATCCAAATTCATGTGCAAAACTGTCCAAAATAAATAAATAAATAAATAAATAAATAAATGTATTTTTATACTGAAAATGCCTGACTGAAGTTTTTACATTTTTACTAATAATTCCCTCTCAAGTGGTTCTTTGGTGCTTTTAAAGGGGTCATGCAGTGTTAATTTATAATTTAATATATAATAATTTTCGTCAACATTTTTTTCACAGGTGAAAATGAGACAATAACTCAGAATTAATACCTTTATTCACCAAGTATGTGTTAAATTAATAAAAAGTGATAGCTTAGATTTACATTGTTAGAAAAGATTTATATTTTGAATAAATGCTATTCTTTTTAACTTGTTATTCATCAAAGAATCCTGAAAAAAGAATCACAGGTTGCACACCTGTTTCCAACATTGATAATTCTAATAATAAATCAGCATATTAGAATGATTACTGAAGGATCACGTGACACTTAAGACTTATAGTATCAGCTAATGAAAATTCAGCTTTGCATCACTGGAATAAATTATATTGTAAAGTATATTCAAATAAAAATCATTATTTTATATTGTAATAACATTTTGCAATATTACTGTTTTTTTCTGTATTTTTGATCAAATAAATGCAGCCTTGATGAGCATAAGAGACTTCTTATCAAGCTTCTAGTCAAGCAACAAAAGAAATACAGAAAATCACTCACTGCTCTTAACTGAGTCACTTTAGTAGCCCTAATAAAGATTATCTAAATGTATTTATATAAATAAATGTCTGCTTAAAAGAATGAAGAATGTGGTAAAGAAGTTGTTATAAAGAATGCATAATTAGCCTTTGATTGAAAAGAACATGTTTTGTTCATTTATGAGAAGTGGTTTCATTTAACTTTAATATAAAGGCATGTTGCGTTTAACACCAGTTAAATCTGTCTATCATGATAAAGCCTTAATATGAAACCTATATTGAGTTTGGTAATTTTAGAGAAATGTCAATTACACTGTAACTAAACCCATTCGATTTTTGTCGACTAAATCTACTGTAGATTTAGTTGACTAAAATCTTACGATATTTAGTCGACTAGAACTAAAAACAATTTGGATGACTAAAATATGACTAAAACTAAATGCCATTTTTGTTAAAAGACTATGACTAAAACAAAATCAACGTTTGCTGTTAAAATGAACACTTGGGTCATAAACTGAGAAATCTAAATTTATCTTTTGACGTATAAGAGGTCATTATACTATAAAAACATCCTGTAAGTTTCAGAACTCAAAACTCTTGTTAGTCTAAAAACAGCTTACATTGAAGCCAGTCTTCTGATCCCAACTGTTAAGAAAGAGTGGATGAACATAAAACTCCCTTGTTCACTTCATTGAGTTGGGGTGGGTTTATCTATTTGTCCAACTAATGGGCGACTGTATTCAGGAAACCTTTTTAATAAGTCATTATTTTTGTGTTAGGTGATTCTACTGGCACACTTTAAAGTCACAATGACACTTCTGTATAGTGATGTACACTACCAGTCAAAAGTTTTTGAATAGTAAGCCTGCAAGACTTACTATTTGATCCAAAGTACAGCAAAAACAGTACATTTTACAAATATTTTTACTATTTAAAATAAGTTATTTTTTTTTTTTTTTTTTTGAATTAGTGGTGTCAGTCGATTGGAAAAAAAAATAAATAAAATAAAAATAAATAAATAAATAAAAATAATTAATCGCACATTTTTCCTGAGTTTTAATTATACTTTTATATTGCAATAATTTCACAATCATGCTTTAAATTTATGTAGAAACAACGTGAAGAATGCATATTTTTAATATTTGTTTAATGGCATTTTTTTTATGACTGAAGGCAAGTATCACTCATTCCAACTGATGTCTCTATGATTTTTTTCTTAATATTTCACCATTTAATATAACCGTTTAACATTACAGTATAATTGAGAGCTATCACTGTAACATTTATTAGACTTTTAATAACATCTAATTTAAGCGAACTTGACACAATCTTCACATAAATCCATTATAATAAATGCCATATAGGCTAGCTACCTGTGCCCTTCAGCAAGAAAATATAAAGCAAGAAAATATAAAGCCTAAGGTTATCAAACACTAAATGATATAATTAAGTTTTTTTTTTTTTCAGGTGTCTTTGAATAGAAAGTTTATTAACATTTATCTGAAATCAATTTATAGCATCTTTTCTAAAAAAAAAAAAATGTATATACATATATATCTCAAATGAAATTATATTATCAATTATATATATATATATATATATATATATATTTTTATAAATATTAAATATTTTAAATAAATGCTGATCTTTGGATCTTTCTATTCATCAAAGAATCCTTAAAATATACTCAACTGTTTTAAATATGGATATAAATCTTTATGGAATAGCAAATCAGCATATTAGAATGATTTCTGAAGGATATATGACACTAAAGACTGAAGGAATGATACTGAAAATTTAGCTTTGATCACAGGAATAAATTATGTTTTAAAATATATTAAAATAGAAAACAGTTATTTTAAACAGTAAAAATATTTCAAAATGTTACTGTTTTTGCTGTACTTTGGATAAATAAATGCAGGCTTAATAAGCAGAAAAGACTAAAAAAAACATAAAAAATTTTACTGTTCAAAAACTGTTGACTGGTAGTGCTGTATATCTGTGTGTGAAGGATTATCGAAAAAAAATGTATTTGATTGGATTTTGCAAAGTGAGAGTCATACTCAAAAATGGAGGCAGATACATGTGAGTCTGCAGGTGTGTTTTAATTGGACTAAAGTATTAGAGAAGCCTGGCATATGTCACCAGAGTGAAGTCATTTCACTGGGAGATACAGTCATTTTGATTAACTGTTACGAGTTCTAAACAGCTTTTAAAAAAAGAAACATAAATGGATGAATCATTTGCAATAAGATCTATAATGTGCGTTTAAAAAAAAAGAGGGTTAATTTTTCATTTCATGCTGGCTTTAAGGTTATTCATTTAGCTAGCTGCTAATTCTAATGTGAAAACGGTACATGACAAATGAGTCTGTGGAATCCATTCAACATCGCAGTACTGATGTACTCTCTTGCTAAATGCATGTAATTTCCCATTAGCAGTGAAGCACAAGCTATTCTCGCGCAGCAGAACGAGAGCTCCAAGACATCAGGTGTGTTTTTAATGGAAGTCATTTTCTAAATAAAGACAGGGAGACAGGCAGACAGACGAACAGATAATGCACTTTACACTGAGGCTACAATATTTTCGAAGGGTTTAGAGATTAACCTTTTGAATGCAATGTTGGGAATATGACACCCCTCCTCTACAGAGCGAGAGCGAGTTCGACTTCTCTAATTAGCTGCCTGACATTTCACTTAATCCAATAAAAAACATGGCCGCTGTGCGATGATCTGATATTGGTAATTGGAACTTTTTTTTGCTGCTGTTGTCCATCTCTGTTCTGCTGTTGGTTAATTCTGACGCCTGTAGAGATATCATTAAAAATTTCTACAGCAAAACAAGGCACGGTGCTTCTCAAAGGATACGCGGTGGGAATTTTTCTCGTCTGGTTTAATTAAGGTCTCACCCGAGCACGCACCAAAAAGGCCATGAATACAGATTCTCCTTCCTTCATACTGAGACGTTATCGGCTTTCGAGCTGCTTCTGTTACGGCTGTTTGATGACATGGGTTTTTCAGCACAGGGCTACGATTACTTCCTGTTAGCATCTTTGTGGTGTGGCGTGTCACCTTGGTGCTCAAAACAAGGTCGTTCTGGTTGCCCTTTACGAAGCTGACGACATCGTTTCACTGGAGCGGTTGTTTCGTGATGCCATTTTTGAGCACAGCGGCAAAATGTACCGTTTTGCCAAACCCAGACTGATATGAACTTCACAGTGAATTACTAACATGAGTTTATCGTATTCAAATAAATTGGGGAAATCTGCTAGGTTGTTAATGACTTGTAAAGTTAAGCAGTTCTTGCATGGTTCAGATAGTGATGCTTGTTAGTTGCCCCAGTGTTTAAGCCTTAGCTAGAGGTCTGTCTACAGAGCTTACGGCGGACACCCAGAGAAAAAGCTCTGAGCTAAATGAGCTTGGCACAGGAAAGCACTGTGCAAAAGACCAGACTTTATTTCTCCCAGAATCCTCCTTCTCATTAATTAATACCTGCCCCCAAGCTACTGATATATACAAACAAGAGGGAACGCACATGAAATGCGGCTGCAAATTGAAGCAAATACAAGATAAGAGATGGAAATGAATTTCCATCCAACATTATTTTGAAAAATAAATATTGTACCACACATTATGCATTTTCATGAAATTCTTAATTGGCTTAGAAGCGGGAAAGTGAGTTACTTTTGTGTTTAATTTCAAGGGGCTACTGATATCAGTGTCCAAGTAATTTTATTCAGCTGCAAATATTTTTACCCCAGGCAAGTATTTCCACACTGACTAAAACTGTCTGCTGGATCGTAATAAAAACAATTTTTACAGTTCTGAAATCTGGCACTTTTAAAAAGCTTTAAAAGATGTAAACATACATTGTTTAAATTATAATATAATATAATATAATATAATAATATAAATGTATAATAATATAAATAATGATATATGTGTGTGTGTGTATATATATATATATATATATATATACAACAACAATAAATAATAATGTGTTAAATATTGCTGTTTTAATGTAGTATGTTGTTAAAAATTTATTAAAATCAATATAAAATAATAATATAAAGAAAAAGTTCAAATAAGGGGTTTCTATAAAAGAGCCATTTTTGGCTCTCTTTTCAGAAAGTTTTTTTTTTTATTTTTGTGAACATTTTATATTATTATTATTATTATTATTATTAATTTATTTATTTTTACTGTTAAGAACATTTACATAATCTTTGTGCAGTGAAATGGTTTTGTGGATATTAAAGGCTCTTCATGGAACCATAGATGACAATAAAAAATGACAATAAATAATCTTTATATATTTTACCATATATAATGTACATTTTTTTGATTTTATTGTAATTTGTTAAGCTTTTATTGTTTTTGTCATGTTTATTTACATAGATGTTCAAATGTGACACCAAATTTGTGATATTTATGAAATCATTATTATTTTATGAAAGCTTTAGTCTATCAAATGTGTATGTTACAGTGATTTTACTAGTGATACTAGTGATTTTTTATATATATATATATATATATATATATGTGTGTGTGTGTGTGTGTATGTATGTGTATATATATATATATATATATATATATATATGAAGAGTTCAGATGCAAAAGCCTCTAAATCCATCTGACACATTTCTTCAAAAAATGCATTTTTATCAGGTTCAGATGTATAGGTTTCTATGTAAAGACTGGTACTTCTGACTGAGCTATGGGTGGGATTTTGGTGAGTTTGAAGTAAAAGTATATGATGGATGTATAATATGTGTCAAGAGCATTCATTCAGTATTATTATCTCATTTTTGACCAAAATGGCTTTTAGAGGGTTTTGCATCGGAACGCTAATATATATACGTGGATTTATTATCAGTGCTGGAAAGAGTTCTGTTGCTTAATGTTTTTGGAACCTGTGGTACTTTTTTCAGGATTCTTTGATGAATAAAAAGTTAAAAAGAACAGCATTTATTTAAAATATAAATCTTTTATTTTCTGTTCAAAAGTTTGGGGTCAGTAAACTTTTACTCTTTTTTTGAAAGAATTAATACTTTTGTTTACCAAGCATATTCTACTATAATTTACTAAAGCAAATTCTAATTGTGTATAAAAGTTACACAGATTGGCTCGGGTTTGTTCTTTTCAACAATCAACTTTTTTTTTTTTTGCTGATCTTAATGTTCCAGGCCACCTGGAAGCAGAACTCTTTGTTCAGACAAGCAAAAACTACCATCGTTAATGGGCCAAAAAAACCCTGCATTATGCAAAGAGAGATGATGTTTACGTTATAAGCCGTGTCTGTCATTTTAGGAAAGCTGCTCTCGTGTTTAAACCTGCCTGTAGGTTCCTCTGGCCGGGCGCCTGGAGCAGCTGAACTGTGCAGAAGTGCCATCGCTGTGATTCAGAGCATCCGCGCGTTCGCTGCCTGCCTCGTGCCTGACGGCTACCTCTGCGCTTTAATCTCTCTGAGTGGTGGGTATGTGAACTAATGAGATAAATTAAGAATCATTAGCCCGGAGCAATACTTTAAAGATATCCTCCATGTTCAGCAAAAGAAAAAAACAGATCCCTTCAACCCAAAGCAGCGGTGTACAAGAATGGCAGGCGATAACCAATACTATGGAAACACATTGTTATACGTTATATAAATATATTTCCTCACCTCAGTGTTTGATGATTTTAATAAAAATGCCATTTTCGTCAACGCAAAGCTTCAAGCGAGCACCATGCATGTTTACTCCCGTGACAAGAAGCTCTGAGACGTTTGTATTAATAAGAGAGTTTTGTTTTAATGTCATCAAGTACAGCCGTAGACAATAGCAGCATATGCTTTGTTTCTTGTGTGCGTGTTTTGAGCGCACGTATAAAGTCTCATTCAATTATGGATTTACGCATTAGACTTTGATGGCCAAAAATACCCGTGTTCACTAATACTGCAATCAATCTCTCTCCATGCCTACTGAGTGTAATTAGACAATAATGAGGAAACTGCTTTATGCTGGATCTCAAAGTATGTGTTGACCTCAGCAACTTATAGTCCATTAGACAGCAAATAGCTCACAAGGCTGGCATAATAAACCATGCCTTCCACTTCGGCTGAGGACTGAAGCATTGCATGCACAGGCATTGCTAGAGACTGTCCTGAATTGGGGACCTCATGTGAACCTGGCAAATAAATGTGGACGTGTTAAGAATAAAATATTAGCTTACTAATTACCAAATACTGTGCATATGTACTGGTAGTATTAGTATGCATGCAAATTTCTATTTATTGCCTTTTAAAAGGTTTTAAAATTTTTATTTGTTTTTATATTTCTAATGAATAAATATAATTTTTAATAGATTACAAAAAAGTATGTGAAATGTAAAACTGAACATTTTAAAAATATGCTACATGACTCATATTACAAGTGTAATGCAGTGAGTGACATCCAGTTACCTTGAAAATAACATTTATTTTGAAATATTTTACATATTTTTGCATTTCAATTGAATCCAAGTCATAACATTTAGCATAATGTTGATGTCAGTTGCTTGTAGTTCATTCATCAAATGGAATACATGGAATAAATAAATATATAAATATATATTCCATGTGTATATATATACTTATTGTAGGTTTTTTGTCCCGTTTTTATATAGATTTTTTTTTATTTGTTTGTTTATTCTTAAATAAATGTTTATTGAACAACAGTGATATTTATGTCATATGAACATTTTTTTTAAAGCAGTAGGCTATTAAAAGTGTTTGTTATTACACTCAATTTTTTAAATGTGTTTATTGTAAATGTTATTCAAAAAAAAAAATGCTATGGATTTACTAAAGCATATTCTACTATCATTTACTGAAGCAAATTCTAATTGTGTTTGATTAATTCATTTATTTATTGCAAGCAGTAGAAATTAAATCACAAATATTCAACCTATTTCATTATAGTAGATATTTTACTAGTGTCTGATTTTAATTTTATTATTCATTTCTGTATTTAAAATGAATAAATATAGTTTTCATTATTACAAATTTAGTATGTGAAACTTTGAAGGTTTGAAAAACATGGTACATGATATTGCAAGTTTAATGCAGTGAGTGACATCCAATTACCATGAAAATAACATTTATTTTTAATATTTTACATATGGTTGCATTTTTGCATCCAATCCAAGTCATAACATTGTGCTTAATGTTAAAAGTACACTTTTTTTTTTTTTTTTTTTTTTTTTTTTTGAAAATAGGCTGTTTTTCCAACTCCCCTAGAGTTCAAAAAATGACCAAAGAGTTTAGATTTTTTTTTTCCTTTTCAAAACTTGACTCTTCTTGCATTGCATAATAAGACATAATATCAGCCTAGAAAATCACTTCTTTTCATTTTCTGTCATTCTTAGTTCATAATGTAACTACAGAAGTGTCAAGTTTTAAATAGGAAAAATATCCGATCAGAATAATCAGATTGAATGATTTATGCTAAGCCATGCTAAAAGTGCTACCGCCAGACGCAGAGATCTGTGTAGCATTCAGTATGCTCTGTTGTGTTCAGTTTTTATGGTGTTTAGCATATTTATTTGTATTTAATTATAGTAGATATTTTACTAGTTCCTGATTATTTTATTTTTACTTGATTTATTTTATTGCTATCAACACTTGAGAGTTGCTAATTTTCACATGGCATTTGCAGCTCAATTGATTGGCTTACAAAAACCTGACATAATTAAAATTGGCATACATACTGAGTATATATAGTATGGTACCATGCTATTTTAAACATAGCCAGTGTTGACAGGCAGATACTCTATTTTGGTTGACTATATGGTCTATAAGGTTTAGTCAAAAACATGCAAACACAGTGCCATGAAGGCATTCACCGGTGCTCGGCTCTTACATTCAGGAGCAATAAAAAATTAACTTTAACTAAAGGGATAAAAAAAAGAAACAAACTGAGATGAGCGACAAGCAGGGAAGTTATTTCTATCTGTGTGGCTTCGGGGTTAAAGCGTTCTTAAGAACCTTGATGTCTCTTGAAGGCGTTGTTCGTGTAAATGAAACAGACTGAACCGTGGCAGTGCGCTGATCACGGAGAATCGGCTCAGTAGAAAATAAAAAGTGCTTGTGTCACACACCACAGCAAGATCTGAGACACAGCCGCCGCGCTGTGTATTGTTATTTGTTGCGGTTGTGTCAAGTGTGTCGACATGTCAAACTCATCACTGTGTTTGGAATAAAAAAAACACAAAAAACTCATTTAGATATGAACACACTGCTTCTTTTTCACTTTCTCTCAACTAGCTGCTTTTTTGCCATCTCTTTTTCCCGGGTACTGATAAACTCACTGTGCAGAAAATAAAGAACGAAATGACAAAAAACAAAAAAAACAAAGGAGTAAGTCTAGGAGTGCATCCTTTGAAGCAGGAAAACAGATGCATGGGTAGAACAATAAATAAATAAATCACGGGAACAGACGCGATTGTGTCTTTATGGAAGATGAGAGTTTTTTTTTTTTTTTTTTTTTTTCCCCACACTGCCTGTGGTTGCTGTGCAGGTCGACCTGTGTTTAACGCACACCGCGGGCAACGCTTTCTGATGACATAAATAGCCGATCATGAAAATGGTTTTCTTCCCCTTGGGTTTTTTCTGTTTCTTTTGTGATTGTGGCAGCTCATTTTAGTCACTATGCGGCAAAACTTTGGAAACATAACATATAACTGGAGTTCGTTTATGAGGAGTGCGTTTTCATTAAATTGCTGTGCCTGGGAATAGTTCAAATCCCAAAGTACACTGTGTGGGCAGGGTACCATTCTAATAACATAAATATATAGACTTCTATATATTCATATATTCATTGTTTATGTTCTCATATTCCATGATGTGAACAGAGTGCACAAGGTCATTTTGAGCATTATAAGCTGAACTGGATGGATTGTGCTACCAGTGCTGCTAAAACTGACAAAAAAAAAAAATAAAAATAGGAACAATTGTGCTACTGATGCAAAGTTTGTTTCAAAAGTTAGGTTTAATAAATAAAAATAATAAAAAGCTAGGTTTAAGTTATCAAACACTGAAGAATGCATTTATATGCATGAAAAATATTGGTTTGTTCCTTGTGCGTCACTCAGTTGTGAACTAAGACAGCGAGGCAACTCACTAGTTTTTGGAACAGCGGAAAGTTTTCTAAGTGGCAAGTTTTATGCATTGAAAGAAAGAATAGACGTTCGACAAAATAGATTCATGACTTCTGATGTGTTTCTTGAATTCCTAAGAGGGAATCTCTTTTTGAAACGAACAGCATGTTCTTTTTTTTCGAATCCTACTGACCTTCTGCAGTACAAATGACCTTAAACAAACCAGACAGCATCACTGAATGTTAACAAACGATTTGCTGCTGCTGCTTATCAAATCGAAATGGAGCAAGAGGGCTGAAAAAAACCCAACACTTCAGTGAACCCAAACAACGGCCATTTTCGTAAAAAAATTAGCTGGCCATAAAACAGTCTTTGTATTGTAAAAAACTACGCAAACTAGTCATGTGTGGCTGTTTTTTTTAGTTTTGTTTCTTGTAGACAAAAACAAGTTGCTTAGCAAGTAGTGAACATGTCATGTAAGCAGTCTTTTCCAACACGTATTTCAAACAACATAACCTGTCCAAATGCACAGCAGCGAGGCGAAGCAGAAAGCGAGAGCGGAAGAGTGAACCAAGAATGAAACCGAATGAAAATTAAACTCATAGAGTTTGACGACTACTAAGGCATCAGTTGCCAAGTACAATATAAGCCCATGTATATTACAACACAACCATATATTAATTTAATAAAATACACAATATAGCTCTTGTACACGTAACAATTTGGCTCAAATGCACAGAAACTGCAGAAAAATCAATAAAAATATGTTGTTTTGATGTAAACACATTAAATTGGATACATTTTGCACATTAAAATGATTGTGTATAAGTGACAATGTGAAGGGACATTTCCTTTTTTAAAATCCTTTTTTTTGTTCGTTTGTTGTTAATGTATTGTTTTTCTGAAATTGAAACGGTGTCCTTTGCAGTTCAGTATAAATATTTTTAACTGCATTTTCATCTTGTGCGCACCCTCTCTTTTTTCTGCGTTTAATGTTTTTTTCCACCTTTTTTTTTACAAAATGTATAAATATTTTCATTGTTATCTGGACACTATACATAAGTTCATATATTTATATATATATTTATCTATATGTATATATAGATATATCTTTTCACAGTTGAGGAAAAATGTCCCTAATATACAAGAGAGTGACTGTTATAACTTAACGTCAGACACGTGGAGAGTCACTTTAAAAGTAGTGAAAAGCTGAAGACAGATGATCACAGAGGACCAATAAGTGAGAGTAACAGGTTCACCGTTCTGGAATGTTCCATATGTACGTATACATGGGGTGGGGGAGGACACAGTTTACACGTGACTAGAAATGACAGGTGAAGAATGGTTACATTTCATAATCAACCCTCCCCACCCGCCCTAAAGTTTCATGGCCCCACACACCCCCTCAGAGTTTGCTGATATCATTTGCACTTCTTATGCTGATATTACAAAGCCAATAAAAGTTAAAGAGAGAGTCTGTCTTGGTGTGGTCCAACCGTTCTGGGGTGTCCGATGCACCCTGAACCCTTTTGACTTGCGATTGTCAGAACAAACCATTTTCGTCCACCCCTTCTCCCCCGAAAGTCCCTGTCGGAGAAGGGCGGGACGCTCCGTCTGCGTTTCAGCGACAGAAAGATGTCACTGTAAGAAAGAGTTTGAAGCTGGTGGGCACTTGAAGAAGAAGAAAAAGCTCACAAGAAGCCAGAAGCAGCAACTTCTGCAACTCCAAAGAAATTCCCTCGCCCCCAAAAACACAACACGGAATCCGAACGAACGAAAGCAAACTGTTCTTTTGCTCCCTATGTTTATTTGTCAAGATCTTCAAGTACGCATGTTTTTTTTTTTTTTTTTGTTCACGCAAAACGTCCCCATCTGCGCTGCACTCTCTCGGAGAGCGCCTTGACTTGGTCCATGTAGTCTCTACAAAGTCCGTTTTACTTTCTGATGGGGGTGTTTTCATTTCCCCGACAATCCTGCAGGAGTTTGTCGATGTCTCTGACCACCTGGTCTGCGTCCATGGTGCCACGGCCCATCTCACCTCCGCCCTGCTCCAAAACGCTGTCCATTTCCACCGCCGTCTCCTGGCTGATCCGTGAACGCGCTTCAGCCAGGACTTTGGCTACGGGGTCGGAGGGAGGCAGTGTGGAGTAGCCCTGCTCTTTGTTCTGCTTGTTTGGGGAGATGTACTGTCCATCTGGGGGTCCGTAGTGGCTGGTGCTAGGCTTGCCCTCTGCTCCGTCGCCCATTCCTTTGGCCGAAGAGCATGGAGAACCTGTACTGCAGCCTTTGGTGGGGCTACATGAGGCAGACGGGACCTCCTGCAAAAGAGGGCTGAGGGCACGTTTGGTCTTTAGGTAGGGTTTAACATTTGCTACGAGGATGGTGTGGTCCCGACGCTCCTTCCCGAACGTGCAGAAAGTTTTTTTGCCATTGGGGTTGCACACCGTCTCGTACGTTTCGGTTTCCACTGCGACCGCCTCCATGCCAGCCGGTACGAAGAGGTTGGTGCGGTAGTCTGAGCCCTCGGCTTGGGGAGTTCCTGCTCCTCCAGCCCCTGTGGGAAACTGGGGCATCCAACAACGATCAGAGTGACCCAGCACTCGACACTCCTCTGTGCAATTTACACAATCCTCCTCTGGAAAGAGAGAGAAAAAAAGATTAATTTGGTTGGAAATTCAATTAATAAACAACCATGTAAAAAGTCATCTCAAATGAACCCAAAGATTATTCGTCACGAATGAGGAAATCTGTCATCAGTGCAAAAACAGACGGTCATAACGTAACACTTGAGTCAGTGTTTCCTGCACCACTTTTCAGCAAAGCTGAATCACCAGAGATACTTTACAGCAGTTGTAAATGTGAGTTTGCAGTCTAAATTTAATTTGGCGAGATAAACACCAGCATCATACAGAACAACTGGTGTAATCTGATGAACAAATGACTATGAACAATTCAAAACGACTCTTCTGAATTCTGCTAAAAAGTTATCATGGTTTTCACAAAAAATATTAAAGGGTAAGTTCACCTAGGCATCCTAGGTGTATATGACTGACTTCTTTCAGATGAATCCAATCAGAGTTCTAATAAAAATGATCCTGGCACTTCCAAACTTTACAATAACATAGGCAGGTGTTTCTCTTCATTAGTCCAAAACAAAGTCCAATAAAGTGCATCCATCCTCACGGTGAATAAAGACCTCCTGTAGCAAATCGATGTGTTTTTGTAAGAAAAAAATATTTATATTTAAAACAGAATCACTTTAATCTAGCTTCCGCCAACTGGTCGTATCCGGAAGCAGCTCCAAGCGTTTGACGTCGGATGTCGGCGTTGCACATGTGCCTGTGAGTTTCGTGAAAAAGTAGCGTTTGTTTACAGGAGCAAAGGAAAACCAGAAACTCCTCTAGGTTTATATCGAAATCCTCCGATTTTGAAATTCTAATTTGTGACTTGTGTTTTGATCTCTCCAGGGTGCGTTTGCAATTGTCACTTCTGCATGGTGCATGTGCACTGACGTACTATGTCATCTGCCTGGAGCTACTGCCGACCAGTTGGTGTAAGCTAGATTGAAGTTATTATTGCGTTTTAAATATGAATATTTTTCTTACAAAAACGCATCGATTCGCTACAGGAGGCCTTTATTTACACAAAGTGAAACACCCGCCTATGCCTTTATAAAGCTTGGAAGTGCCAGGATATTTTTTAATATAACTCCGATTTGATTCGTCTGAAAAAAGAAAGTCATATACACCTAGGATGCCTGAAGGGTGAGTGAATCATGGGTTGATTTTCATTTTTGGGTGAACTAACCCTTTAAGCAGCACAAGTTGAACTGTTTTCGATTTCTGGAGGATCTTGTGACACAAAAACATTAAAATCTTGCCAACCCAAAATTTCTGAATACCGATAAATATATACACCATAACCAAGCTAAACAAAGTCATATATTACATAAAAGAAGACTATAAAGAGAAGAATGGAAAACTTTTCCATGAACTTTATCAAAAAGATGGCAAAGAATCACCCTGTTCTCCCCTGATCATGCTCATGATTTCTACAGCACATCCTCCTTCTCTCCTCACCCCACCTCTTAGTAGAACAACAACAGCTCAGTTTTGGCAAAAAGTGTGGCGCTGCTATCATAAATTTATGTCACTGGGCTTTGAAGCTATCCCAAGGCAGCCCTGCCATATCACAGAGCCAAGTGTCTAGTGCGGCACTGCATGCGTATGTGTGTGTGCATCTTCCCTCCTTTCATCTCAGCTCAGAAGAAACCACATTTTGGATTATTGTGGGCTGTTCTGATGGTGTGTCAAATGGGTCCAGGATTGTGAAGAGGATAAAAAAAAATAATGTATTTTAAAATAGGAAATGAAAGAAAGGGGGGGAAAAAAATAAGGGAACAAAAGGGAAAACATGAAAAATGAAAGTTAAAAAATGAAAAAGAAAGCGCAGCTGCTGCCCTGTGAATATAAATGTTCAAATAGCTCAGGTAAAGCTGAGACCCGGGTCGCGAACAAGCGCAACTCACACGCCAGGACCCGTGTCATCGGTTCTGTGTGCGGTTGACAAGAGAAGTGCAGTAATTTGAGCAGAACAAACAAAAGTCTTCCATCCATATTTAATAGGTTGATGATGTCTGTCTTTTGGGAGACAAAAACATGGAAACACAAACAACCTCATGAATTTATGAGAAGAAATGCTTTCAATAATCTAGCAGTCATCACTCACCCATTTAAGACCCCAAAAAGTGTCTGGCAATAACAGATGATGACTGGAAGAATTTTCATTTGTGTTATTGATTTCCCAAACTGCAACTCCCAACAGTCCTTCACCTCAAACGGTGCATGATCAGATTAGAAATGTTTTTCATATGAAAATGTCATTTTGTATATCATTTTCCTTGATTGTTTCTTGCTCTATCACTTCTGTTTTCATTTTCCTTGAACTTAACAATAGGGCACTAATTTATAAAGCCAGTTTAAGTTTAAGCAGAAAGCGATCCTGACAGGTGTACTTATTTTATCAAAATCATATCAAAATACAATCAGGATATTTAGCATTTCTTCAACTGCGTCAATTCTCTGTGTGAAAGTGTTCATAGCTAAATTGATATCTGTGTTTACTTTCGCAGACGTGTAGCCAATTGGTTTTCTTTCTTCACGCAATGTGCAAGGCTCGGCGTGTATAAATGATGACCACTTGACCTTATTATCATCATTAATCATATTTTAAATTGCTCTTTCAGATGTTTCTCTGCTAAAGGCCAAGCCATGTCATGAAAAATGATCCTCTGCAACTCGGCTCCCGAATCCCTATTGTTCCAGATTTCACTGTGTGTGTCTGGCCAACAAAAGCCTATCCCTGGGGTTCCCTTCAGTTTGTTTCTGGTCTGTGGGGTTTCTGCTAACCTTGAAAAAGTTTTCAAACTCCCTTACCCATTCTCAATGGAAACGGTACACTGCACCTGCCTCTCCTGAGGTCAAAATATGTCTTTTCAACACACACACACACACACACACACACACGGACATCTGTGGTGCATCTGTGGACCTAGCAGAGGGAAAGCTATGCAAGAAAGCAGAGTTCTGTATCGGGCCTAAGATCGAACCTAGAGGAACACCTAAGGTTTTGCGCAACTGTTTGTGTGTTTGAAGGGTCAGCAGGCCCTTCGTCCTCAGGGACACTTTCTACAAGAGTGTGAGAGGACAGGGATAAGCATCATATAAGAGGGGTGAGAGCGAGCTTGACATTTAGCATGTGGTGCTCTTGTGTTTTGCGAGAGAACGACAAGGGCTAGTCCTGAGTGGCACAAACTAGCATGCGTGACAAGGTGAGGAAGAACATGCTGTCCACTTTAAATAATGAGATCTCCCACGCTCACACAGATACACACACACAGTGTCCTCTTCAGATCCGAATCTGAGCTGCTTTGCTAGATTTTGCGGCTGTTTATTGTCTCTAAACATAAATTAGCGTGGGTATGCATGCTAAGCAGTGTCTGTGTGCATGTGAGAACATCTTTGTTTCACACTTTCATATCAAAAATAAACATTTAAACTATTGTTTAAGTTCAGGGTCAGGAAGAAATTAATTTTACAATAAGAAAAGTTCCTTGAGCATATTCAAATTATGCTACATGTGACACCTGAAATTCGGCTTTGTAATTTATTCCTGTGATGGCAGTTTATATTCAAATAGAAAACAGTTATTTTAGATTGTAATATTTTTTTCACAATTTGCTATAATTTTAATGCATACAGTTGAAGTCAAAAGTTTACATACACCTTGCAGAATCTGCAAAATGTGAATTATTTTACCAAAATAAGAGGGATCATACAAAATGCATGTTATTTTTTATTAAGTGCTGAGCTGAATACGTTATTTAACACAAAAGATGTTTACATATAGTCCACAAGAGAAAATAATAGTTGAATTTATAAAAATGACCCCGTTCAAAAGTTTGCATACACTTGATTTTTAATACTGTGTTATTAGCCGTTACCTGCCTGCTGTTCTTCAGAAAAGTCCTTCAGGTCCCTCATATTATTATTATTATTATTATTTATTTATTTTTTTTTAAGCATTTTTGTGTGTTTGAGTCCTTTACAACAGTATGATTTTGAGATCCATCTTTTCACACTGAGGACAACTGAGGTACTCAAATGCAACTATTACAGAAGGTTCAAAGAATCTAGAATCTTTAGAATCTACAGAAGATGCTTACATGTTTCCCAGAAGACAAAATAAGAAAAATTTACCCAGATCTTCACATTCCAAAAGTTTTCACCCCTCTCTATTATTTTCTCTCGTGGATATGTAAAATATCACACGAAAATAACATATATTTTGTATGATTCCTCGTTTTGGTAAAATAACTAACATTTTGCAGATTCTGCAAGGTCTATGTAAACTTTTGACTTCAACTGTAAATGAGCATAAGACAAAAAAAAAAACCCTCTTAACTACCCCAAACCTTCAAGTGAAAAAAAGAAAACAACAGAAATGCGTTGCTACGCTAAAAGCAAATCAGACTCCCCTTCCCCAGTATGTTCAGAACTGACTGCTCGTTCAATGGAGGCACAATAAAGCATAAATAATCCACACTGACACATCTCCATGCAGCCAGTGAGGAGGAACCAATCCTTCAATAGATTATTCATGCCTGGGCGGAACAGGTGACCTTGAGACTTGGCAGGGTCGCCATGACTAACAATAAGACATGTGACACCGGCTGAGGCCACTAATTCGTCGCCAGATCCAAAGCAGGAGGCACGGTGTGAATTATTGCCACCCCCAACCCTCCTCACGTACAGTCAGCACACAAGGTTACAAGCTGTTTTGGGGACACTTCATTATAATTGTATTGTGTGACATCCCTGTGTTTTCTTGACGGTCCATGCACAGATCTATATATCGAATGGCTCATCGTGAGCTTTCGGCCTCTCTGCAGGAATGTCAAATCAACTGCCCAATTATTATCACAAGGAGCACTCGCTCAGCTCTGTGCACCATTTACTGAGATTCACAGACTTCAGTTTCAGAGTGCGAGCTTCTGCTAGCACAGCGCTTGTCCCACTCATCAAGCTAATGATGTGTGTATGACAAATCTCATTTTACTTTGCGCACAAAGTCCCAAAGGCAGAGCAGCAACTCGAGACGACGCCATATTTATGTGACAGTCCTAACAGAAGGTCACATCATAACATATTCACTACTTCTGCTGCATCTGGAAAAATAAGAGCTGAGAATATTGTCACATCTGAAAAGGTTGCAGGTACTGCAATGCTTGCTTAACAATGGCCTTAAGGTCTGACTGTATTTTTTAGTATTAGCACAAGCTCTTACAGTCTGATTATTTTAATTAGAATTTTAAAACGAACATCATGCTTTGAGCAACAGTGCTTGTTATAAAAATTCTTACAATGAGATCATGCAAAATGAAAGTAAAATGCAATCTGCAATTTTATACATGCATCATCATAATTGAGTGCAAGTATATTTTAGTGTATTAAAGTATGTTTTGCTTTTGTTATAGATTGTAAGATAATTCTTATAATGATTTCATCCAATGTATTAAAAAAAAAGAAAAATACAGTTTGCAATTTAGTTTAATTAAACAATATATATTTGACATCATAGATATATAAAAATAAAATAAAATAAAATGTATTTAAACATAATTGTAATTGTATAACATATATTTTTTATAAACATTGTGATGTCAATGCATGTGTGTATATTTGATAATTGTAGAATATTATTTGTATTATGTAATATTTATTTGTATTTTATTCTATTAAAATACAATACACTTATTTTTTTTAAATAATTTTATGACAATTCAGCTTGTAATGTTTTAAATACATTACAGTAATACATCACAATACAAATAAAAAAAAATACTACAAATATATATATTTTTTCATTTCTAAAATATGGAATTATTTTTGCTATTATTTTTAAATATATTTTATTTTATTTTTGTAATATATGGTATGATATCATATTATTATTTTTTTTAAAAAAAACATAGCAAAAATAATTTTAAAAATAAAGATTTTTAGTATTTTTTTATTTTTGTAATATATTGTATAATGCCATAAAAATCTTTTTTTTTTAACAAATTGACAATTAACAAACTGAATTGTTGATGGCTGTCTTATTTTGATCAAGTCTATTTTTTTTTTATTATGGAATAAATTAGTTTTGCTACTATTTCTCCAAATATTTTTGATTATTAAAAAAAAAAAAAAAATCTGAATTCTTATAATGTCATACATATGTGTGCATAATTGCTGACTGCTGTCTTTTTTTGGATCAAGTCATACATTTAATGCACAAATCTTGCCATCAAAACTTTGCTACTATATTAATTGGACCTGAGATCACACAGTTTAACACCGAAATGCTGTCTCTGCAGTCTAATAAGCCAACAGCGAGAGCCGACATAATGAACATAGTCCTCATCCTAACCCTCATTTGATTTTTACCCCGAGAAACTTCCCTCTGAGCCTGGTGGGTGAGAGAAAGAGTGAAAAAGACAGGAAGGAGAATCCAGGCCACTTAAGAGTTTGAAGCCATTTAACAAACAGCTCACACTCTCAGTTAAGGAGGAAGCTTTCAAATGCCAGGGTTTCTTTCTTTCCTCATTCCATCTCTCAGAAGAATTCGGGTGGCTGGGTGCTTTATTTGATTCTCCAGCTGGGAAGCAGAATGAGGGAGACAGAAAGAGAGACAGATAGTATATTCTGACTCAGTGCATTAAGGCCTCCTGCCAAATCTTTTATTAGCATCTCGTTTTTCAGTCCCGTCGTTCCGTTTCTCTGTGCTCATTCGCCAGTGACCCCTCCCGATCTCAGCACCGCACTACCAGCTTCCTGCCTTCCTTGGTCCACGCTGTGTCTCTCAGCCAACATCAATTTCCTCTCCTCCCTCCTTCTCTCCCTCTCTCAATCTGCTGTACACCACCAGCGGGCGCAAACAGGAGGTGACAGTCAGACATCAGTTATGAATCTGTTCTTATGTCTTCATTAAAAAACAAAACATCATCAAGTTTTATTTTTTTTATTTTAAATAGAAGAGCAAAAACGAGACCGTTATTCTATTGAATGTTACATTAAATATCAAACATGATGTTAGTGGCTAGTTCAGCATGTTAGCATTCATGTGGACTGTGTCCATTGGCCTTACATCTGAAAAGGTGTGACATTGGGGGTGATGTGGAGTGAGTGAGGGTACATGAGAGGGCACAGTCGCAGTGGGGTGGGGATCGTGAACACGGGCTTTGTGTAGAAAGTGTGATACGGCTGCTCAGCGTGAGCAGGGGAGCATCAGAGCACTCGCACCTGTGCCCTGACAGACTGGGGCGCAGTTGGTAGGGGGATGTACGCGTGTGTGTAGTCGGAATTGTACCTTAAAGGCTCACGGGGCAGCTGGAACAGGCCTCAAGGCCTTTGTGACAGGCTGCTGCTGCACCTGTGTGCATGTTTGTGTGAATGAACAAATCACTGCAGATCTCTCACTTCTTCTCGCCTCTAAATATATCAGCATCATTCTTCATAATGAAGGTTCTTTATTGGCGTCAAAGAATTAGTTCACTTCCAGAAAAAAAAAAAAAAAAAAAATTATATATATATATATATTTTGTTTTTTGTTTTTTTCAAATCGTTTTACTAGATAAAGTAAAAAAACAACAACTATAAATATGATTTATAAAGTATTGAATTTTATTAAAATATTTATTATTTTCAGTTCTTTTTTAAATCTATTTATTATTTTCAGATTTTTATTTATCTATCTATCTATCTATCATAGATAAACTCTGAAAAAAAACAAATAAATGTAAATATGGTTTATAAAAAATGTAATGATATTAAAATATAATTTTAAGATTTTTTATTGAATTATTTTTAGATTCTAAAAACAAATAACTGTCAGTTTGAATTATAAAATATTAAATTCAAATTAAATTAAGTTGAAATACTTATTTTCATAATTTTTATTAAACTATCTACCGATCGACTGATCAATTGATTGATTAATCTATAGATTTATCAAATCTAAAAATATAAAAAATAAATATACTAAACAATAAAATACCTGTATATAATGTTTCATTTAGTTCTTATATTTTCACTGCAGATCTCTCACTTCTTCTCGCCTCTAAGTATATCAGCATCATTCTTCATAATGAAAGTTCTTTATTGGCGTCAAAGAATTAGTTCACTTCCAGAAAAAAAAAAAAAAAAAAAAAAAAAAAAAAATATATATATATATATATATATATATATATATATATATTTTTTTTTTTTTTCAAATCGTTTTACTAGATAAAAAAAACAAAAAAAAAAAACAACAACTATAAATATGATTTATAAAGTATTGAATTTTATTAACATATTTATTATTTTCAGTTTTTTTTATCTATTTATTATTTTCAGATTTCTATCTATCTATCATAGATAAACTCAAAAAAGAAAACAAAAAAACAAATAAATGTAAATATGGTCTATAAAAAATGTAATGATATTAAAATATAATTTTAAGATTTTTTATTGAATTATTTTTAGATTCTAAAAACAAATAACTGTCAGTTTGAATTATAAAATATTAAATTCAAATTAAATTAAGTTGAAATACTTATTTTCATAATTTTTATTAAACTATCTACCGATCGACTGATCAACTGATTGATTAATCTATAGATTTATCAAATCTAAAAATATAAAAAATAAATATACTAAACAATAAAATACCTGTATATAATGTTTCATTTAGTTCTTATATTTTTATTACTATATTATAGTATATATAATTAAAATGCACAAATACCAATTGCTATAATTTTTTTTAAAAATTTTTTTCCATGTATTTTTTGATTAATGTATTATTTTAAGATTTGAATTATTACAATTATTTTATTCATTTATTTATAAAACTCATTTAAAATGTATAAATTTAATTTTCTCCTCCAACTTTAAGATTGGCTGACATTGCTGTTTTAGCTTTTATTTATTTATTTATTTATTTAATTTTGTAAAGGGCGTCTCACTTTCCATGCATGTTTGCTTTCGGTTCTTCAGTCTATGCCATGCGTGACCTTTCATAATGCGTTAAGGTCGAGCTAGTGCAAGATGAGCATTTGTGGTTAAGAAGTATTTCGATTTTTATTTTTTAAGAAAATGGACAATTGTTTCGCCAGATAAGACCCCTAGAGCCCTTTGAGGCTTCATTGAAACTGCAATTTGTACCTTCAACCCATTGGCTCCCATTGAAGTCCACTATATGGAGAAAAATCGTGTAATGTTTTCCTTAAAAACCTTCATTACTTTTTGACTGAATTAAGAAAGACATGTTGGATGACATGGTGGTGAGTAAATTATCAGGATTTTTAACATCCATTGAATCTTCTCATTCTCAGATTTTTTAATGTTCTTCACACTACACACTGAAGGAACCAGAATAGTTCTTCTATGGCGTCCCATTGGGAACCAATCTTTTTAAGAAAGTAGATAGATGCTGTTTTGCCAAAGTTCTTCATAGAGACCACTTTGATCGAGGATAAGCTGTATGGCGACAAATACCGATGGACTCCAGGGAGGCTCATCGACAAGCCTCCAGAAAACGGCAAGGGAACGCGGAGATGCTTTAACTAAGCCAAGGACAAATGTCTTTCGATCAAATGCTGCTTTTCATTATGCATTCTCAGCCGAGCAGCAGGCAGCTAATGCCTGGTTAAGTTGCTCTAAGCCCAGGCCTCAGGGTAGCCCGCCTCCGGAGTAGACACCGAAGGAGACTGCTCCAAACAAACACACAAAGCCGAATCAATGGCCATTCACACGCAGGACCTCCTTGAAGACGGAAGTTGGTGGAACGAGACAAAAGTGCATGGGTGCTGAAGGGAGGAGAGAGCTTGGCGAGAGGTGTTTTTCTCCTGGCGCAGCAGGGGCTCAACGCGGAGCTTACGGGCCTTAGCGCTCACCTGCGGGGGAAAGATCTGTTGGCCTTTCAAAGAGAATGTGCTAACCTTCACAACACACACATGAAAGGGACTTTGGGGGTGGAGGGCCAGGGCTACTTTTATGGATCGCTGGATGTCGCGTTTCAACAAAGCGTACTCTCCTGGGCGAGTACGTACTCTCCTGTGTGGATTCGAATGGGGTGAAATTAGCTCCATTATGTGCTGCAGAGTTCGGTGTGCTTTTGTGCCTCCCCCAGAGAGTGTTTACATGTTTGTCTGGCCGGCAAATAATTTCTAGAAAAAAGCATCATCCGGCTCTTCAGCAGCAAAAGAGGACTTAGTATCTCAGCATCTTTGATCTCAGTGATCACACTCACACTCACACTCAGATCTGTCCTCTACACACTAGATGAGTTTACACACACTTCAAAAGATTGGACTCAGACCTATCTATCTGCTAATAATTCTATAAATTCTATAAAAATAAGAAAACAGAAATAAAAAAAAAATATGATTTATAAAATATTTAATGATATAAAAAAAATCAATAAACAACTAAAATAAAATTATAACTATAAATACAATTAATAAAATATGAATTATATTAAAATATTTATTCTGATATTTTTTACAATTATTTTTCTATCTATCTATCTGTCTATCCATCTATCCATGATATTAAAAAAGTCAATAAAACTATAAAAAATGAGTAACTATAAATACAATTTATAAAATACTTCTATTAAAATATTATTAACATTTTTTTACAATTATTTTTTATCTATCTATCTATCTATCTATCTGCTAATAATTCTATAAAATTAAGAAAACAGAAATAAAATAAATATTTATAAAATATTTAATGATATTAAAAATCAATAAAAACAAAAAAATATAACTATAAATACAATTTATAAAATATTTATTAATTATATTAAAATATTTATTCTGATATTTACTTATTTTTATCCATCCATCCATCCATCCATCCATGATATTAAAAAAGTCAATAAAAACTATAAAAATTAGTAACTATAAATACAATACTTATATTGAAATATTATTTAAAAATTTTTACAATTGTTTTTTATCTATCTATAAATACAATTTATAAAGTACTTATTAATTAAATTAAAATATTTATTCTGATATTTATTTAATTATTTTTTATCTATCTATCTATCTATCTATCTATCTATCTATCTATCTATCTATCTATCTATCTATCTATCTATCTAAAAATACTTAAAAATAATTAAAAAATCTAAACAAACAACTGTATGTGATTTATAAAATGTAATTTATTAAAATATTTATTATTTTCAGAATTGTATCTATCTGGATGGAATTCAATAAAAAAGAAACCGTAAATATGATTTATAAAATATTTAAAAATATATGTATATATATATATATATATATATATATATATATGTTTTCAGATATTTAAAAAAAAAATAAGAAAACAAATAACTGTAAATATATTCTAAAATGTGAAAAGTAAATGAAATATTTAATATATATGCAAACAATATATGTACTGTGTATGCCAAGTCTGACTGGTTAGCACTGGCATGTTGGTCATGATTATTTATTATTAAATATCAAATGTTTTTGTTTTTATTAGCAATTTAACATTATGAAATTTGACATATTACTGAAACTCAGCAGGTGAAGTCTAGCAATATGGTAAGTTCATCAAATAAACATCTAACATTATGGTGAACTCATCCAAATAAAAATACAGCCTGCCTGTCAAAAAGACCTTAAAAAGTCTTAATGACACCTTGTATACTCTCAATATTTGTGTATAGGACTAATGCGGTTAAGCAGCTGAATGGATACTAGGTCGGAACAGAAGTTGACACAAAGCAACGGTTGCACCACACAGGCGACAAGGGCAGAAAATGATTTCTGATGACGTTTACCTGAAAAAGACTGCAGGAATAAAAAATGAAAGAGGATAAAACAGAAAGAGATTTCTACCCATTCACACTCTGTGGTACGTCTTTCATGTGTGCGGTAAATATTCAAGAGCAGCAGTGACTGGGGCGAGACACAGGTGCAGCTCCTCACCTGTTTGTGCATTCAGAAAAATTCAGCCCATTACAGGGCTGCATGAAAGAAAAGAAAACGTTGGAAAAGGCAAAATGAAGTTCTCCGAGTCATTTACGCCTTTGTAATTTAGGAAGGGAGGAAGTCACGCTCATGCTGGGTGAAGTTTTTGTAATATCTTTCTAGAGAACGTGCCAGTTCGCATTCAGGCTCTCCTTTGGTCTTTGTGCTGTGATCGCCTGCCGCGGCAGCCAAAGTTCATTCTTGGAAAAGCATGAAAATCCGCTGCGGGATTCCACAGGTGGGAAAGAATTGGATAGCAGGTGCACACACACACACATATACACACCTACTGTGAATCAAGTCCCACTTACTTCTATAATAACTACGGCTAATTACACTAACAGAAATGCCTTTTCATTAATTGTATTAATTTGTTTTCATTTCCCCAAAAGGAATTTAACAGTATTGTTTTTTTTTCTCCATTTCTCTATTTTTCATCTCTGTTTACCTTTCGTATTTTATTTTCTACAGTAATAAACTAATGTTCAGCCTGGAAAGCAATGACTCATCTAATTACAAAAGCAACCCACCAGTTTTCCAGTGACGAAAGATACAGCGGATGGAAAAAGGGGACTGCTCCTCACTTGACAATTACTAAATCATCTAAAAACATCATATTAGGATTGACTAAGTTAGTCAATAATACCTGTATATATAACATAAATCTCACTGTTTATGTTATCTCACAGAGGTATCAGTCATATTTCCCCTTGGGAACCACAAAACCACCTAAAATTTGTACACAAATCTATTTTAGTAGTTTTTTTTGTTTGTGTTTTAGCAATTTTATGTGCTTTTGTAAGTTTTATTAGGTTTTAATATGTATATATTTTTATTTCTTCTGTATATATCTATATAAACATATATATACACACACTAGTCAAAAGTTTTTGAACTGTAAGATTTTTCAAAATGTTTTTTAAAGAAGTCTCTTGATCCAAGAGAAGCCTTGATTCAAAGTACAGAAAATGTAAAATGTTGAAATATTTTAACCATTTAAAATAACTGTTTTCTATTTGAATATATTGTAACATGTAATTTATTCCCGTGATTTGAAAACCGATTTTTTTGCATCATGCTCCAATCCTTCATAAATCTAATATTCTGAGTTGCTGCTCAAATACATTTATGATTAAGTTGAAAACAGCTATACTAACAGTATTTTTATTATTTTTTTTTTATGCAAAGAAAGTTCAGAAGTACAGCATTTATAAATGTATAAATAGAAATCTTTTGTAACATCATAATTAACATATAATGTATTTTATCATCACTTTTGATCAATTTAAAGCATCCTTGCTAAATAAAAGTACTAATTTCTATCATTTCTTTCCCCCCAAAATTAATAAAATTAAAATTATACTGACTTTTTAATGGTATGTGACTGGAGACTGGAGTAATGATGCTGAAAATGTACCTTTGATCACAAGAGTAAATTAACTTTGGACTGGTGTGTATATATATATATATATATATATATACATACATATAATTTTAGTTTTAGTTTTTTTTTTTTTTTATTCTATATATATAGAAACCTTAAAACATTTAAACATTAAAAAATGTCCAAAACACGTAAGATTGCTAATATATATGAAAATGATTAATGTTAAATAAGTCTAAGTAAAAGTTTTTGATTCATATTTTTTTTCACCATTAGTTGAATGAGAAAATTAATTACAACTAAAACTGGTCAATGACCAAACCCCACAAAACAGCACGCAAACAAGTATTTTTCATGATGCAAAGGCTAACAAAACCAAACAGCTTCCCTGCATGTATCTAAACCAACGTGATCAGACCGGAATGGTGACTGGCAGTAAGCAACTCTCTTTCTAAATGACTTCCTGTAATATAAATGTCACTCTCGGTCTACGCTTCTTCCTTCCCCTGCTGTTTTTCCACAATTGGATTTAATACTTTTCCATGTGTCATCACTTTGTCACCACGATGGTTCCCCGGAGTCCCATGCGGAGGAAGAGGATTATACGTCTGTCAATTATCTCCTTTTCTCCAAGATGCAGGAGGATTGCGGCGGCACGGCGAACTAACTAAACACTCGCGCTCGATGATGTCCAATCACTCATTACCAGACACAGAGGGTGTTATCTGTACTCGTGTGTACAACTTCACAGTAATGGAGATGGCTTTCACCCTATCAAGTGGTGGAATGAAAGGTTGTGATGCAAGGAAAATGAAAAAAAGAAAAAAAAAACAAGAATAAACTCAGAGAGATAAGGTGTGACCTTTTAATGAAGACGAGCAAATGATAGACGGGAAGATGGAGGAGGAAGATAGCGAAAAGAAGAAATACAGATGAAGAAAAAGGGCCAATGATAGGCTGAAAGTGACTTCAAACTGAGCGAGTGTGCGCACAAAAAAAATAAAATAATAATAATTCTATAGCGGGACTGAAGTTTCAATCAAGTATTTGATGAACATAATCATTGCGGTAATTGATCCATTGAAGCCGGCCCACTCAGTGTGAACATTGAGGGTCATGGGGAGAAAGCTGTTGAATCTCATGAGTGGCTTTCAGTGGGACAGGAAGAGAGCGCAGCCAGATCCCTCTCTATTCACACAGCTTGACACACAGCTGTTCCAGTCCTTTAATTTCACATTGGCTTCCTTGCACCCCTCCTAATCTCGCTCTCCATTGCGCCGTCCACTCGTTTCATCCTCATTCTAATTCAAAAATTGAGACATTGCAGTCGAGAGAGCGGCTGAGATGATGCATTTAAACCGAGGCTGTCAATTTAATTTAGTGTGATTAGTTACAAAAAAAAACTGCAATAAAATGTTAATGCTATTAATTATGCCTCCTGACCCTGTAAATGCTATAATAAGGGATTTCCTACCATCAAAGCAATTCAAGCTTGAAGTGACACTTCATGTTTTGCGAATCCACAGTTACTGAACAGCTGAATTACTTAACATGGCGTCTTAAAAGTGAGAGGGTTATGTTCAATACAGAAAAAAAAAAAAACATACTGACTTCTAAAGCCACTATTTGTCAATTAAATGCTTTTGTGACACACAATGGGCTCTTTTCATAAAATATTGATTTATGTAAAACAAACTGCTTTTATATTGAAATTAGGAGAAGTTCACGTCCAGAATAAAAATGTCACCCAAGATGTTAATTCTTTATTCATTCGCTAAGAAATTAAAGTTTTGGAGAAAAACATTCCAGGATTTTTCTCTATAAAGTGGACAATGGGAGCTAATAGGTTGAAGGTCCAAAGTGGAGTTTTAATGCAGCTTCAAAGGACTATCCATGATCCCAGCCGAGGAATAAGGGTCTACTGAAACAATCAGTCATTTTCTTAAAACAATACAAAACATGATATACTTTTTAACCACCAGCTCGACCTTGCACATTATGCAGTGATGTTAGAAAGGTCGTGGGTGACGTAGGCAGAAGTGCTGACCCAGTGTTTACAAAATAAACGTCTAAGGAAAGTTAAACGCCCTTTACAAAAAAAGGTAAAACAGCAATGTTGAAGTTTGAGAAAATTAAATGAAGCGAAATACACAGGCGAAAAATAAACTACACTTTTCAATGTGTGCAGATGCACATTGCACAGCTAGAGCAAGATGACAATTTGTGGTCAAAAAGTATATAAATATAATTTTTTTTTAAGAAAATGACTGATCGTTTAGCTGCATTGAAACTGCAATTTGGACCTTCAAACTGTTGGCCACCGTTGAAGTCCACTATATAGAGGAAAAAACTAGAATGTTTTCCTCAAAAACTAAATTTCTTTGCGACTGAAGAAAGAAAGAGATGAACATCTTGAATGACATGAGGGTGAGTAAATTATCAGTCCACACACACACACACACACACACACACACACACACACACAGTGCAGCTCAAATAATAGTTAAATGAAGATAATAAGGGAAAATGTGAGATTTGAAGAAAGCACATTTCCAGGAATTGAGTGACGTGAAAGCCTACAGAATGAACAACAGTTCAGGTTCAATAGACAACCTGACCACTTGAAATGCTTTCAAGAATGTACTTTCAAAACGTTGCCATGGTAACAATTACGTTTTGCTAAAATTCCGTGGTTATTGTAATCACTGGCATTATTGAAATTAAATGATATATTCTATACCTAAGTCTGTTTCACTTGTGCACTCATGTTTACATAGGGCAGAGCTACCAGAGTACTTTCTTAGAGAGAGTTTGGTTATTATGTTCAATTTTTCTAAAGCAAAATTAATTTTATTCATATTTATGGGGCCTACTTATATGCAATACTGTTGAAACGTTTGGTGTCAGTGGGAATTTTTTAAGTTTTTGAAAGACGTTTCATTAAGTGAAATGTTACTACATTTTAAAGTAACTGTTTTCTATTTCAAAATTCAAAATATTTTAAATGTAATTTATTCTTGTGATGACAAAGCTGAATTTTCAGCAGCATTACTCCAGTCTCATCTTTTAGAAATGTACATTGCATTTAAAACAATAAAAACAACAAAAGAGCACCTATATATATATATATATATATAAGAAAATATATATGAAAACTGGAGTTAACAAGAAAAATGTGACTAAAGTAAGAGATTAGAGGATGGTGTCTCTGTTTGAGGTATTAAATGTCTGAACCCTGGTCCTAACCTGGTTACAGAGCAAACGAAACACACTCTGACCGCACGTCTGTCCAGCTCTTATCCTGTATCTCCTGCTTCCACATCCTGCCGCGCTACCTAGCCTAGCATGCTAGCAGATTTCCGTTTCACTTTATTAAATTAGCATTGACCTTTCCTTCTCCGACAGGCACAGCACTGCGCCGTCTAGAGCCCCACCGCTTCTGTAGCCTTTGTAGAAATACATATTTACTCTCTGCTTCATAAATTTGATCAAATTACAAAGAGATGTTTGACTGAAATGCAATAAGAGACGCTTAGCCTTCTTGTTGTTGAGGGACGCCCATTTGGAGATCTCACTTCAATATCAGATTTCAGCTGTTTTTATCTGCTAATTTATTTATTTTTCCATATTTGCAGGTTGGTAATTTATGAAGAATACAATTTTAAGTATTATAAACTCCAGTGACTGTTTTATTGACTCCCGCAGTGAAAAAATTATATCAACGGATGATTTTTTTTCTTTCAGTGTTTAAAGGGATGGAAGAGACAGAGGAAAAAAAAAATGATTCAATGTGGCACTTTAAGATTAAGGTCAAAGATTAGTGGGTTTACACAGGATAAGAAAAGGATTATGTACGCTCAACAATGTTAAAACGCCGATCTGAGATTTGATCAAAACACCTGGCTTGTAAACAACCTCATACATACATGTACATCTCACTTTAATGACCAAACAACAAATCACTGCAGCCACTAAGGAACTATTTGTATATAAAAGCACATCTGCTGAAGTAGCAGAAGAGGAAGTGACATGTTCCTGAAAGGATGTTCACAGCTGATGACAGACTGTGGTCATTGTAAAGCCGGTTCACTAGGATTAGATATGCTCCATGGGCTTCTCTGTTCTGAATTACAGATTAGATTTATGAGTGTCCTCATGTTTTTTTTCTGGAATTAGAGAAGAGCAGAGCTGGGGTTTTTTTTCACTATAAAAGAACCCTTTCTAGCTGTAAAAAATTATGCCTTCTTATCCGAAACTCAAAAGAAGTTGGGGAAAGGATTTGATTTGTACATTTTTGTAACAAAATGTGTAAAAAATAAACATATTTTTCATGAAAAAGTCACCTGTGGGTGGTTGCCAGAGCACTGTTACAGAAGGTGGTTTATTACAAATCCTTGCCCAGTAATAGTCATGCTGAGGATTGCTCATACAAAAATAAAAAATTTGGTCATTATTTGCTCACATTCATGTCATTTTAAATCTGTATGAGTTTCCTTTGTGGAATACAAAAGAAGAAAAAAAAAATCCAAAGTTCTGTCATGAAACTCCGCAGGCTGATCGTCATTTATGTAAACTTGGCACAACTGATTGGCTCATGTTGCGTACACAGCCAATAAGCTTGTTGCTTTACATTTAAAAGGCTGTTTAGCATTCACTTGCTCTTTAGCAGTGTGCTTTCAGAGTTTCTTCTGAAACCCTCTACCTCCCCAGCTCCACCTGTATAGATCTGCTATATATGCTATAACAGCAGTAGCAATTCAGCAGCATAGCAGATCTATTCCACGAGAATCAAATACATCCATTACCATGCTAATATCTTCAGAGAGTTGTCATAATAGAACCGTTTTTGTCCATATAATGGTAGGCAGTGGGGTCCAAAATTGCATATTGAAAAAAAGTCATACAGGTTTGGAACAACATTATGGGAATTAAAAGACAAGTATTCGATATCAGTAGTAAGAAACGTGATGCTATTGAGGACTGTTTTAAGACTGAGGTAGATTACGGCCAGGCTAAAAGCAGTGCGTAATTGTGTGTGGAGGTCTCACTTTCTGCTTTAAGCAATAAAATCTTGGTCACAGTCTGAGAGAGGTCATAAACGTATTTGCAGTTGCTGAGCTGGAGCTAATTTAAACGAATGTGTCCCTCTCCAGCACTGCAGTGTAACGTTTACAGTGAATTCAAATGAAAGAGCAAACACCACTGATTTGGAGCAGGCCGTCGGTTCTTTCAGAGCGACAAAGCCTGAGGTGAAATCACAATGAGGCGGTCTGTTTGAGCATGACTATCTCTCCCCCTTCAGCGCAGGCCCAGGTGCTCGCTCTTCAGAGCCCAACAGCAGAAAATATTCCCCGACGGCGGCCATTGCACTTCGATTACTGGTCAGTGAACAATGAAGAATGTTCTAGAAACACTTGTCATGTTGATGTAGCAGCTGCACGCCCAACGTGCCTACGAGAGGCGATGGGGTGAGGCGATTGCGAACGGCTGGTGGGAAACCAAAGCTCGGAGGCAAATACTCAGACAGGCAGCTCACGATCTGTGCAAAAGCGATTTTCAGAGGCAGGGCCGTAATTGGCAGCGGTGATAACGAAGCATGAACTGAACGTTTGTTTCATTCTGCATTGACTGGTGGAAACCAGTTTACGGAACACGCGATTTCACAAACACAGTTAGTCAATAAAGGAGTATGCCATGAGAGGCTAATATTACTGATATTACCACAGGTTTTTTAGGTACAATGTGTCTAAACACACCATTCTTATTTAAAAAGTACAAATCTGCACATATTCAACGAGCACAGAACACTATTTAGAGTCCCAGCCTCAGAGGAGACAAGAGAGCAGTGGATTTATTGATTAATTTACTGTATATAACGCTGTTGCCACACAGATCTAATATAAACATGCAATTTCTTTCCCAGCTGTTTACCTGACTAGTCATAACTGACTGTTTTTGTAACTCATGTGCGTTTTTAATCTAAACTTAAATTTGACAGTTTAAGTGCAATAAGACATGAAAGAGAACTTTTGTTTTGTATGTTTAGAACTTAGTTTTCAAACGTGACAGACATGATAATCAATATCAAACAAATGTTTTTTTTTTGGCAGAATATCTGAAGTATGAGCTGTAAAGGCACAGCTCTATTCTGAAAAAGGGGGCGAGGAGCCGCAGCTCATTTGCATTTAAAGAGACGAAAACAGCGTGTTTCTGCTTCCACTTAAAATAGACATTTTCACAATAATAAAATAAATGATCTGTGGGGTATTTTGAGCTGAAACTTTACAAACACATTCTGGGGACAACCTAGAGTTATATTACATATTGTAAAAAGAGGCATAATAGGTCTCCTTTAATATCCTACACCATTATGTTGCTTCTCAAAGCATGCTTAGATTTTTTACTGGTAAACAAGATAAAAATATTGAGCAAAAAAGTGATTTTTTGCACTGCGTGGTTGCCAAGACATAATAATGGCTTTAAATGTGGCTCATCCAGTCAGAGTTTAAAATTGGAACAATCCATTTCATAAGTCCAAATATAAAACATGAATATTGGTTTTACCTGTTGAGATCTCATTCAAATGCCATTAGCTGTTGCTTAGCTACAACAACAGCATTTTCTCTGTCTCATCATGCCCTCCCTTCCTCTTTAACAACACTCTCATCTAAAGAAGCCTCATCATAATCTCCAGACGAGATTACAGAAGGGGTCACTCCTGTATCCGGCCTGGGCTCGGCATGCGAGAGCGAAGGAGAAGATCAGTAGGCCTGTGATCTCCAGATTTGCACTTTTTAATCAAGGCGGATTTTGAACACCTTCAGCCCAGATGGCAGGACAGATTTTTACAGAGCCTGCATGTGACTGTGGATCTATAGCTCCAAAATAACTGCCTTACCAAACACATTCTCACACACACACAACCCAATATAGCCACAGATGTAATGAGCTCCATGGGATGTAAATTTCAGAGATAGAGAATCTCAATAATTGATCCTCCATGCAGGACTCTGATGCTAAATTGCTCTCTCTCTTTCTGATCGGTGTTAATTGCTGATGGTATTTACCGCTGAAGCCACGGCCAAAGCGGTTCATCACTTGACAGCACTGATCCTCCAGACACACTCCCTAGATAATAACAGAAAAGGAAATCTAGAAGAACAAAAAAAAAGCAGTGCTTGCTAGTACAAAATTCACCACCAAATAAGTACACCTCAATGACTATACTTAATTTTTTTTTTTTTTTTTTTTTTAAGTTAAAAAATTTAAGTAAATAAAACAAAGACTATTTGAGTCTTTAAATGTGAGTGAAATATGTTAGGGTTATTAAATCTGATCACCTAGAACAAGTTATCATTCAGAATTTCCAAAAATGGCAGACAGAAAAAAAAAAAAATGGTGTGAGGTTTACTTTAAAACAATTTTCACTCATTGCTAGTACATGTATATATAATTACAAATAAATGACAAACAACACATTGAGTTAAATATGAAACTTTGAAGTAGAAAGAAATAGTACTTTCCTGTAAAACATACTCCAATTATCTTAATTTACAACTTCAACCACTCCCAGACTTCCTGTTGTCTCAGGTGATACTTCTTGAACCCTGCTCTCTGCTATGATAGTCACTGGATAAGATGAGTGTGTGTGTAGTGAGACAATAGACTCCCAATTAAAGCAGCTCTTTCACTGCGATTCCTCAAGGTGCTGCCATGTGACAGTTTAATTAACAAGCCCTCTTATCTTAATTTAGCAGGAGAAAAAAAATAAACGACAGAAAAATGCAACAAGCTGAGGTTATCGAGGAAAAACACTCCCAACATTCACACACATGATCACAGACATATTCAGACACTATATATCTTGTCGTATCAGAAAGGCCTGTGTTGCCATTTGCACGTTTGAATAACTGTCACTCTCTTAAAAAAAAAAAAAAAAAAAAAAAGCATGTGTTAATGACAATAATGGTGAAATGTCAAATAATGTAGCAATTATGAGCATCAGGGTGAGACGGGAAGTCAATAATGTTTCATTATAGTCAAATGAATCAGCACTGGCAACCCTTTTTATCAGCAATGCCACATTTTTAAGTGAAACTGATATTCAGTGGACAAAACTGTCTTGCGAAACTATTCATTTTTTCACATTTTGTTCTGTTGCTGCCTTATAACTGCTTTAAATTGTTATTTTTTCCACATCAATCTACACTCCATACACAAGAATGCCAAAGCACAAAAACAGTTTTTTAACATCTTTGCAAATTTATTAAAAAATAAAAAACTTTATACCCGTATCTGGGACTCTTGCTTAGGAATTTAGAATTTAGCTTAGGAGTATTCATATTGCTTGTAAATGCTACTACACTTCAAATGAAGTTAACTTGAGGCAAATTCATTTGAATGGTCGTTATTTGGAAAGGCACACATGTCTTAATGAAGTATATCAGAGCAAAAACCAAGCCTTGAGGTAAAAAAAAAAAAGCCCGTGGAGCTCAGAAACAGGATTGAATCAAGCCACTCATCAGGGGAAGAGTTTAGAAAAAATTATGCCACACTGAAGGTTCACAGAACCATGTAGTCTCCGTTACCCTTGATGCAAGAAGTTTAAAACAACCTGGACAATTCCTAGAACTGGCCTCCTGGACAAACTTAGCAATTAATGGAGAAGGGCCTTGGTTAGAGTGGTGAACTCTAGATGTGGTGAACCTGATGTTAACTCTAGTTGAGCTCCATGATAGTATATCATGGAGCCTACAAAAGAACAACATCCCTGCAGCCTCATGCTGTGCAGCTGTTTTCAGCGGTAGGGATTTAGGGACTTCAGAGAAGAAGAAAAGCTCAGTGCACCAAAATACTAAGATAGCCTTAATGAAAACCCAGTCCAGAGCATTCAGAACCTCAGACTGACTTCCAACAGGACAATGAGCCAAAGCACACAGCAAGTTTGGTTTATAGACAACTCTGTGAATGTCCTTGAGTTGCCAAGCCAGACCCTGGGCCTGGACCCAATCAAATATTTCTGGAGAAAACTGAAAATGTGTGTCAACCTGACAGAGCTTGAGAGGTGAAGAGGTGAGGAGAAGAATGGCAGATAATTGCTAAATGCTGATGAGTAAAGCTTGCTGCATCATACCAAAAAAGACTCTAAAGGTGCGTAAGGGTATGAATACTTATGAAATGTACTTATTTCAGCTTTTTATTTTTAATACATATACAAAGTTGTGACAAATCTGTTTTAGCTTTGTCATTATAATGTATGGAGCGTAGATTCATGTGGCAAAAAAAACAACAACGAACTACTTTTGCACAATATGATTAATGATTACACTATATATCATTATTATATAGAAATGTTTTTTTAATTTACAAATATGACAAAGTATTCAGAATAGGGATCCATTTGGATTTCATATTGACTTTAACATTACTCTATAGGTGCCATAAAGCAGAATGATTAACATCGCAGTAAGTATCACGGTAGGAGATACAGAAATGAACCGTCAAATTACCATAAAGCACACAGACTCACTCACTCAGCAGCTTGTCTTTTGATTATTATTTGAACTGTAGGTGGCTTATAGCCCTCAGGAAACAACAGATCTGTACTTAAGCTCACCTCCTGAAGGGAGACAGCACGCCTCCCCTTCCCCTCTCAGTCCGTTTATCTCTGTCTATCCTCCATCTAGAAATAGTCTGAGAGTAGACAGGAAATAAAAAAGACAGGATAAAGTGGGATGAGGACACGACTAGAGTCAGACTCGAACCCGTGGCCGCCCACACATAAAAGCGTATTTATGCAATACACTTTGTTCATATTTGAAATACAAATTACATATTTCTGAAGAAAACCTAGATTTTTCTGACCCTGCATAGACAGCAATGCAACTACCACATCAAGGCCTTGAAAGGTAGTAAGGACACCGTTAAAATAGTCCATGTGACTACGAGAATATTTTTCTTATCACAACAAAACCTGTTTTTTCCCAGAAAATGGTTGGAAAGCTGCAATAAAAATAACTAATAAATGACAAACAGCAGATAAAGGCAGAAAAAATCTGTGGTTTTGAGCATTTCAAACCCGCTAAACTGAGACAAAATATTTCCCATTGGGGAGAAAAACCTACATACGTACAAGAACACCGCGATAAGCCCAACGGGTACAAACAGCTTTCATGTGCGTCTCTCTCAAATCTTAAGTATGAATGTAAGGAGGCCTCCCACGGAGAGGTCGCGCTCGGCTCGCTTAAACACAGCTTGAAGATGAAGGGCAGGAGATGTCACTTAGAGAGCAGAACCTTGAGAATCTTCCATATCTGTCAGAACAGGAAGTCATCATTTATAGAAGAGGATAGGCAGACAAAAGCATGAGCAAGGGTGTTGAGCACGGCGCTTTATATAACAATAAATATGCGAGATGACAGTGTTGAATTATGTAAATCTCCTTGTTTTCCTGAGTGCTTAGTTCGTTGTAGAACCGTTCACCCAAAAATAAAAATTCTCTCATGGTTTACTCATCCTCATCATGTTCAAAACTGTTTCTGAACTATTCCATTAATATTGCTACTAAGAAAAGGACAGGGCTTTTTTTTTTTTTTTAAACACCACATTATGTTTTCTTTCGTACTTCCTTATAGAAATGTCACTACTACACGAGCGCACTCAAAATGCTCACTGAAGACAGAGCACAGATGGGAAGGAGTGGCAGACAGCCAGGAAGTGCGGACGCATCATCATCATAATCTCCTCCTGGGGCATCATCACTATGGCAATGCTGGACAACATGTTTCCCCCACAGAGTTTGAGAGGTGGAGGCGGAAACACGGGAGTATAAACTTACATAGAGGTACAGATTTACTCAGACACATACACCTAGCATACATGCTAAATTAGAGCAGTGTGCCAAAGACGGGCAGGAGGCCTTCTGTAGGCCTGAAGGCTGCCTTACCCACACAACACACTCCATTGAAGCGCTAAATGCTCACTACATGATGCATATATGAGACCTGGGTCATGTTAAACTTACACTAATGGCCACACTTAAAATTGGCAAGAGCAGGAAATGTTAAAACAGGCTTCATTTTTACGCATTAGCACTATGTGTAACTTTTAGGAATCTACTTTGGGAGTGGTGTAAAATCCTATTAGCCTCATAGTTGAGACAAAAAAAAAAAAAAAAAACACTTTCTGTTATCATTTGCTCACCCTTATGACTTTCTTTCTTCTGTATGACAGAAAAGAAGAAACTTTTAAGCTTAAAAAGAAACAGTACCATAGTCAATATGTGACCCAGGACCACAAAACCAGTCATAAAGGTAACATTTTTGTAATTGAAATTTATACATCATCAAGCTTTTCATTGATGTATGGTTTGGTAGGATTGGGACAATATTTGTCCGAGATAATGGCCAACTATTTGAAAATCTGGAATCTTATCACCTTTAAACTAATGAAGTTCTTAGCAATGCATATTACTAATTGAAAATTAAGTGTTGATATATTTACGGTAGGAAATTTACAAAATATCTTAATGAAAGGTGATCCTTAATTAATATCCTAATGATTTTAAATCAATAAATGTATTTTTGACAGAAGTCGATTTTCCAAGTCTTTTAGCTCTGTGTGAATAACATATAGAAATGTAAGGCACCTATTTGCCAACTTAAACGTTTAAATGTTTAACTTGAAAAATTACAAGTTTTAAGTAATTTTAATTTTTTAAAAAGCTGATTTTTATTTCATACTCTTATTCCGAACTTTTGCTCAAATTTCTAATTGCTCGTAACAATTCAGATTACTTGTGTAAATGTGTCTTTTTTGTGAACTTAAAGAAAACAAACAAAAAAAAAAAACAGGAAAATTCTAAATACTCATTAAAGTTCATTTACTTGAACTTATTTGTTTAGGTTTCCCTACTCAAACCAGTTAGAGTTTACAGTGAATTAATTACTTGATCTAATTATCTAATTCACAAAACCTGTCTGAATGATTTATTAATGAACCAATTCTCAAGTTTAATTCACTGACTACTCAGTTAAACACTGTCAATAATTATTTTCTCACACAAAGCTATCGTATGGCTTTAATAATACTTTAATAGTATTTTTTATTCTGCTTAAAGCCTAAAAACTTCAAGTCCCATTAATGCAAAATGTCTACATGAGATGTATTTTTTTTGTGTAGCTGTGTACTATTTAACTACTAAATATCCAATGTTCAGCTTTAGTCAAAACAGACCTTAAAGTGGTTAAGATTGCCTTGAGGAAAGAGTTAAAATTACTTTAAATTCATTAGCATAAACGTTCTTCAGTACTTAATGATTCATAAAACATTCCCTGGATTGCCAGTAAGACATTGCAGTCTAAAACAAAGCTGTCCCTGAGGAAAGTAGACATGACCCTGAATTATTTCTAACCTGCTTCCAATCTGACACAGACATGGAATATATATATATATATATACTGCATGGGTGAGACTGTTTCCAGATGGAGGATGTCGCAGAGAACGCAAAGGTCCTTGCGAATTACTCGGAGCATGCGGTCACATTTAGTGCAAGCTGTTTATCGCAGAAGAGGCCAGTGTGGATAAAAGGGAAATAATGGATAATTCATTATCGCAGAGAGACTGAGAGAGAGGAAGAAAGGACAGAAAAATTTAGATTGTAATTTTGATAGGCTTGACAAGGAAGGGTGGCTGTGTAGATGATTGGACACTTGAGCCAAGGTCTCCAATTTGTGTTCTTCCAAAAGGCCTGCTTAAGAATAAAAAATCTCAGGAAACAAACAATAAGGCCTGATTATTATTTGATAGATCCAATCAATTTTTCTCCGTCAGAAATGGAGTTTGCACACGCGCTGAGAATATGCTTTAAACTCTGCCTGAAAACAGACAACACAGTCTAAGCAAACAGCTAGACGTGTTGCTATTTAATACCATTTAGGAGGCAATTTCAACTTAATCAAGTTGTTTGTATAAACCGCGTGGCAGTTTGAGTAAGTTTCAACAACCTTTATAATCCTCCAGTCAGACAGTTTTTCCTTAAGTCCATTAGATCTCGTCGTATCTCATCACAAGTCTTAATAACTCACTAATTAAGCCAAGCGTAATTATACACCCAACAATGCCTTAAAGTAAAAGGTTAGAACTAAAATGTGAGCCGAATTGCCCGGGGACTAGACTCAACGCATTAATTAATCTAACATATGTGTGCTTATCAAAGTTATTAATCAGTTTAAGTCATCAACCATGAGAAGGAAAAAAAGAAAATGATCTACAGCTACTCTGAATGTCAAAAATAGATCAGGCTAATACTGCTTAGATATAACGTTCACAACCCATTTTACTTTGTCAAAGTGACATACTTTAGAAAGAAATGGATACTGCAGGTTGAAACCGAGGCTATTTGAGACTTGATATTTTGTCAGCTATTCACCCACGTTGTTCCAAACCTCTATGATTTGCTTTCTTTTTCTTTATGCTGAAAATACTTTTTTTATTTTTTATTTTTTTAAGTTTTTTAAAGTTGTGAGTTCCACAGAAAAAAAAAAAAAAACTAGCATGGAACAACATGAGGGTGAGTAAATGATGACAGAATTGTAATTTTTTTAAGTGAACTGTCTCTTTTTTGAGAAAATTTAGTCATTAATTACTCACCCTCACGTTGTTCCAAACCTGTAAGACCTTTGTTCATCTTTAGAACATAAATAAAGATATTTTTGATGAAATCCAAGACCCAACTGACACATTCAAGGCCCAGAACGCTAGTAAGGACATGGTTAAAATAGTTCATGAGAGTAAAAAAAAAAAAGAGTAAAAAAAGCTTCATAACATCACGGATGAGCAACTGATGTCACTTGGACTATTTTATAGATGTCATTACTACCTTTCTGAACCTTGAACATGTCAGAAAGCTATCGGATTTCATCAAAAATATCTTAATTTGTGTTCTGAAGATGAGCAAAGGTCTTATGGGTTTGCAAGGAAATGAGAGAATTTTCATTTTTGGGTGAACTATCCCTTTAGGAATATAAAAGGGGTCCATTTAAATTTCTTATTGTTTTTAAAGTCAGATTTAAAGTGCCGTTCTTGACACTTGATGGCTGACCAAACTACATGTCTAATCTTTCTTTTAATTCTGTTTGTAAGATGAAACTACATTTGATTTGACCTACACACAAACATGCTGCATGAAAGCACACTAAATATTAACCAATCAGTGAGCACATATTTGTAAATGGAAAACTGTAGACACCATGTACAGCCCGAATGTTTGGTGAAAAAGTCCACAAAAATGACTCTAACTATGAGGCATGATCATCAGACACGGTTTAGGCATTTCCATCTGTCCGTAACTGAAAAAATAAATAAATAAAAATACCACGGGTCATGTATGACAGAAAACAAAGCGGCAAACGATTTTTGCATTAATAGCACAGCCTACATCTGGAGCTGTCAGGTTTGTTTTATGAACTCATATGTGAAAATCTCTCAAGCACTGTTAAAGTATATTAATCTAGTGCTGATGTTCTCGGGATATTGGATGTAATGGTTTACAGCCACTGTGCCCAGTTTAAATGCTGTCTCTACTCAAATCTGATTGCTTTCATAAAGCATTTTTCTATTCTTAGACAGCAAAACAGATTCCCATCTTTTCTAAAGGCTGCCTTTTTTGGCCAAAAACATTTTTTCCAACCTTTATGTCAAAGCGTTTGAACAAATGATAAGGTCAGATGCAAAAGATCATAAAGAACAAGCGTGTTGAGTCGCACTTGAGCTGCTCCGCTCTGCGACTGGCCTCCAATTACCACCGCTAAAGTTTTTCTCTGAAATAAGTCCTTGTCCACTCCGCTTGTGAGGTATAAATTAGCTCCTTATGGATTAATACCTCCTAATTTCTTCATTCCAGCACAGGCTAGTGGGAGAAAAAGCCCGAATAGCATTTAGCACACGTCAAATAATGAGTTTTCATTTAAGAGGAGAGGGAGATGATGAGCGTGCGGCCAATGAGAGCAAAGGAAAATGAGTCTACGGCTCCGGCGGGTCCCTTCTTAATCATGATCACGCTGTACCGTGTGAAGAATAAGCCATTACTTATACAAACAGAGCATAATTAGTCACTACGGCGACAGGGGCGGCGGGCTAATGTCACAGATTTATGGTTTGCTCCCTCAGAAAGCAGAGGACACAGTGTCGTTATGACTCTCAAATATCATAACCACGGTACTCGGGGCTAACGAGGTTCCAGCTTAATTACATCAAAAAGAGGTATGTGGGTATTTGCTCACACGCACATGCGAAAGGATTGGGAAATATGGCTAAAGTAGAAGAACATTACTATTTATTAGACTTTTCTTGATATTCAGTATTTTTATTGAAACCAAAAATGTTTAAATGTAAGAACTAAAACCTAAAAGTAATCATTGATTTACTGTGTTTAGCTAAATTAGCAAGGAAAATAATGAATAATAATTCTTATAGAATATAATTTTCATTTTTATGTACTAATACAACAATATATAGGGAAATGTCGCTCAACAAATTTAAATAATTAATATTGTGAAATGTAATTTAAAATAGTGTTTTTCTATTTTAATATACTTGCAAAGCTGGAAATGCAAAGCTGAATTTTCATCATCATTAGTCCAGTATTCAGAAATCATTCTAATATGCTGATTTATCATCAGTGTTGAAAACAGTTGTACTGCTTAATTTATTTAATTTATTTTTTTCCTGTGATGCTTTTTTTAAGGATTCTTTGATAAATAAAACGTTAAAAAGAACAGCATTTATTTAAAATAGAAAACCTTCATAACAACAAACACCCATCTGGTGTTTGGGGTCAGTCAATTTTTTCTTTCTCTCTTTGAAAGAAATTAATACTTTTATTCAGCAAGGATGTGTTAAATTGTATGTATGGGTTTCTAAAAAAATATTAAGCAGCACAACTGTTTCCAATATTGATAATAAAAGTAATAAATCACTATATTATAATAACTTCTCAAGGATCATGAGACACTGAAGACTGGAGTAATGGCTGATGAAAATTCAGTTTTGCAGTAAATTATATTTAAAAGTATAATAAAATAAAAATAATAAAAAAAAAAATGCTATTTTGAATTGCAATAATATTTCATAATATTACTTTTTTTCTGTACTTTTGATCAAATAAATGGAACTTTGATGAGCATAAGAAACTTTTTTTTAACATTAAAAATTTTACTGAAAAATCATATTGATTAATTATATATAATTAATTTTCAAAACAGAAACAGAAGTAAGGACAAATCACTACAGGACAGCACAGGCCCTCTTTTCTTAACCTCAGGGAGGACTTAAGGTCCGCAATGCGTCCGAAACACTCACACAACCGAACAAAATGAAACTTTGTGTATTAGGAGCGAAAGCTAATCCCTTAAATCTCCCATAATAAAGGAAACAAAATCCTAAGCTCCTGATATTGCCCTTAAAAAGATTTGCAGCCTTTCCGTGGGATTGCGCTAGCTTAGCAGACTAAATTGCTTTAAGTGTGCGTGCATGAGCCCGAGAGTGTGAACGAGTGAGGTGAGGACACAAAACAACAAGACTGATACATGAATGATAAGACTCACGCTACTCCAGATTGCTCAGGCTTCTAATTTCCCTCTCCAAATGTTTCTTCTGACATTCGCATGCATCAATTGGGTCGTGCTTATTCAGTTAGAGAACAAAGGCTGTTGCGGGAGAAGCACTATTAATGAGGGCAAAAAAACATCGATTTCAGCGTGATGAAATAATTATCTGAAACAGCAAGAAAAACTTGCCATCTGACAGGCAAAGTTGAACACTTCCCTCGCAAAAGAGCAGGTTTCACAGCTTCTCTGTGCTGAATACAAAAAAATTACATATGGGCAAATAGTATGTTATAAGTAGATGAAATAAGCACAAATGTCAGGGCATGTCAACACACCTCAAGGGCCACAAAATCACCTTCAGAAACTTCACTTCCTCGCTCAATTCGATTGACGCCACTGAATTGAGACATCCTTTTTTGATCAGTAGAACTGAGATGCAAACCATTAAACATCAATTAATCACATTTACCAGACAGATGTGATATAGAAATATGAACCAACGGTCTCCCATATGGTACCTGTTTAGGTCCTATGTGTACAAACGCGTTAATTAGAGTTCTCCACCGAGGCTAGCAGTACCAGCTGTTGTCCTTAACGACAATACAACATTAATGTGAGTTTTACAAACAAACAGGGGATTCGCATATATGTCATGAAGCCTGGGAACAGCTAAACTAAAACAACAAAACAACCGAACAACTGCAATCATAAAAGCTTTTCATTGCTTGAAATAAAATAACCATTAACTGAAATAAAGTAGAAAAAAAACTTTAGTTTTAGTTTGTTAAAGTACTAAAAACCTAAAAGCCTAAAAAACAGCATTTATAAAACTACAAAATATAATATAGTAATATAATAAAAAATACATTTTTGAATACAAATTTTAAATATTAATAAATACGATAATAACAATGATAAAAAAACAACAACTATAAACTAAAATTTTGTCAATCACGGAGAAAAGTCTATTAAAATCTAATCTACTGTGTTAATATTCAATTTTGCATAAATATAAGTGTAATATTAAGTCATATTTTATGTTATGAATTGTGTGTGTGTTTGGTACTCTTATGAAGAGAATAAAAAGTAATATAAAGCCATTGTTGTTGTTTTTTTGCACACAAAGAAACTACTACTGTTCTTGGCCTTGAATGTTGTGTCGATGTCTATGCAGGGTCAGAAAGCTCTCGAATTTCATCAAAAACATCTTCCTTAGTGTTCCAAAAATCAACAAAGGTCTTATGGGTTTGGAACGATATGAGGGTGAGTAATTAAAGACAGAATTTAAATTTTTGGTTGAACTATCTCTTCAAGAACTGTTCACTGAAAGGTTACTTCATGGCATCGCTGTGAAAACACCTACAAACAGGAAGCGGAGTGGGAGAGAGAGAGGGGGACGGGATCAGGAAAGGTCTGCGACTCGCAGACTGCGAGCTGGGACTATGCGCGGCGCCGATAGCCTAGTAGCGCCGTTGTGCTTTGTGCGTCCCTTTTTTGAGTCTCGGTTCGCAGATCTTTCCCGATCCCATCCCCTTCTCTCTCTCCCACTTCGCCTCCTTTCGGTTTTGGAAGATAACGGAGAGGAGAATGTCGGTTCACAACAATTAAGGTTACCTGCACCTTCTCCATTTTTTCTTGCTGTTCTTATGGAAATGACAGGTCTTGCTATTCTCTTGTCATTGGTCAGCTGTCAAAAAGGCGCTTGACGTAGAGCGTTCTTTTCAGAAAAGCTGAACTTTTTTCAACTTGAAAAGACGCTATGAGCTGCAGAAAAAGACACCGGCTTTGGTTTTTAAAAGGCGCTCAGGACTTTTTTGAAAACGCGGTCTACTTTATAGTATGTAAAACAGACACTGGCAGTTAAAAAAAAGACGCCAAGAGTGAACACGGCCTTATTTATTTTATTTTAGAATGTACAGTCCAAGCAGACATGTATCTCAGTTGGAAACTGCAAGCCTGAAGTAGCATTCAGCATGCTAAATGTTTAGATAGGTATCTTAATAGCATGAATATTACTTTGATGGTCCCTGAAAACAGCCTTCAGTACTCCCAGAAGCTCTGTGGAAGTGAGTGAACATGGTGTCTTATTGCATCTGAGAGAGAGCAACAAATCTCCAGCTTTACTCTGCTATTGAACAATGCTGCCCGAGACCAGCTACCATTGTTTAAGTCGTGAGAGTCATTGCTTAGTCCCTGGTAATTGCATTGCTGGCGATTTGTAATCGTTATGAGGGAAAAGCGGCTCTTTCCCACAGGACGCAGCAGGTCAGCTGCTTTCATGCTTGTGCAGTCACAGGCTATATATCCCCTACGGCCAAGCATGATTGTGCCATATCTCTCGCCCCCATGATTCTAGGAACATGACTCATGAAAATAGATGATCAGTTTTGATGTGTGTTCTGATCAAAATCTCATTTGCACAGAGTTCATTTACAAGTGAGAGAAAATTAAACGAATAACTATTCAGGGATTTTCTCGGTTGATTATCCAAAAAAAAAAAAAAAAAAAAAAAAAGAACAAAATAAATCAGAAGAGATTTGCTGACCCTTCAATTTGTCTATGTTGTTAGTTGCGTTTTTCTCCTGACTGCAAATCAATTACATTTTTGTGACATGTCTGTTATTGTCAGAATTGATAGAGAATAAATTCTAAAGCTTGTATGGCTAAATCTGACAGCTCTACCTCGAAAATAAAAAAAGAGATATGAAACTTGTCAAACATGAAAAATACACCGCCGTCTAAAACTGTAAGATTTATGTGGTATTAATGCATATTTGAGTCACTTTAAAGGAAGACAATGACAGTGATTACTCTTACTGACAGTCGGCTTACGAAAGCATTGATGACAGAGCCGAGTCTATTCCTGTGAAACTCAAAAAAGCCCTGAGTTTCTGCTATATAAACTTCAGTAAGATAAATTTGGAGATTAGAGAGTTGTGGAAGGGTGAAATCCATACAGAACTGCTTTACAGAAATGAAAAGATCAATGCACGTTTACTGGGATTTACCAAGTGGGAAGCAGATCAAATTGTAAGTTTAGGGTTGAAGCTTGAGCAACACATCTGATATCAATGTTAGTTCCCTCTTTATGGGCATTGATGATCAGTGTTGCTATTATTAACTAAAACTATTACAATTGTTTTGGTTAATTGAAATAAAGCTGAAAATGCTGGGTTAATATCAACCTAGCGCTGCGTGAAATATTGACAGACCCAGTGTTTGGGCTGTTTTGATCCAGCAGTTGGGTTAAATATTTAACCCAACCTGGGTAGCTTTATTAAGTCAACTACTGCTTAGAAATATATATGAAAATTAACATATACAGTTGGTCAAAAGTTTACATACACCTTGCAGAATCTGCAAAATGTTATTTATTTTACCAAAATAAGAGGGATCATAGGGATCAGAACTGAAGTGATAGTTGTCCCTTGTTTGTCCAGAACAGTTAAACTGCCGGGTTAAAAAAAATCCCACAAATTCTTTAGTTTTTCAGCATTTTTGTGTATTTGAACCCTTTCCAACAATGATTATGATTTTGAGGTCCATCTTTTCACACTGAGGGACTCATATCCAACTATTAAGGAAGGTTCAAACTCTTACTGATGCTTCTGAAGGAAATACAATGCATTAAGTGCCAGTGTGTAAACTTTTGAACAGAATGAAGATTGTACATCTTATTTTGCCTAAATACAGTACTTTTTCATATACTTTTTTCATTAAGTACTGCCCTTCCCAGAAGACAGAATAAGTTACATTTACCCAGATTTTTAAAATTCAAAAAGTTTTCACCCCTGATGTTTCCTTCTGAAGCATCAGTGAGCATTTCAACCTTCTATAATAGTTGCATATGAGTCCTTAGTGTGAAAAGATGGAGCTCAAAATCATACAGTCATTGTTGGAAAGGGTTCAAATACACAAAAAAAAAACAAAAAAAATAACAGCGGGCAGCGCACAGTTTAACTGTTCAGGACAAACATGAACAACAATCACTAAACAAAAGAAACAACAACAACAACAACAAAAACAGCTGTGGATCATAACAGCGCCTGTTAAAAATCAAGTGTATATAAACTTTTGAATGGGGTCATTTTTTATAAATTCAACTATTTTCTCTTGTGAACTATATGAACATTTCTTTTGTGTGAAATATTTTATTCAGGCCAGTACTAAATAAAAATAAATAAATAAATAAATAACATGTATTTTGTATGATCCCACTTGTTTTAGTAAAAATAACATTCTGCAAATTCTATATGTAAACTTTTTACTTTATTACAAGTTGAAAGTACTTAAATGATGAAAAAATGTCAAATGTCAAATATAATTAATCCTAGTGAGTCAAGGTTAGCAAGTGTAATATTATTAGAATGTGAAAAATGCACATTTCCTCCACAAGCCCATTCTTTAACTGACACAGTGTGTATGTGTGTAGGCTCTACCGTCTTAGAAAACCGGCTGATGTCTTACACGGCAGTCATTTGCACACATCTTTCTTTATCTGTATTACACAGACCTGCTTTTCTTTGTAGAAAAGAGAGAATAAAACAGATGTAGAACTTAAGCAAAAGAGGTGAATGAAGCATTATGGAAAGAACTGACAAGAAAGCAGAGAGTGCTCATATATTCCATTGAAAGTGTGTATGAATAGCCTTGTAGAAGCGTTGAGCCATTTCAAAACAGCGCACCGTCATCTAAACACGGCTGCATTATATGCGCATAAAATATGAATGACAGAAAATGACCTTTTTTGAGGGGGAAAAAAGGAGCAAAAAAACATTCAAATCTGTCAATATGGATTCCGCTAATGCCTGAGTGCCAGGAAGAGGAGGTTACCTAGGCAACAAGTGGGAAAAGGGCATCAGTTAGAATGTCATTAATTAACTGATTTTGCTCCTTTGAAGTGGATGTGTTTAAGGATCACAAAGCGGGATATGCAGACAAAAATACATCAATCCTTTTAGGTATATTTTCAGAGTGCTTTATGTTTCTTGATTTATTTCCTACCTGAAGAAACATCATCTCAGCCCCTTTATCACACACCAGGCAAACTATGCATGTATGCACATCCACCCTTTAGTGCTTTCCGTTGTACAAATGTACAAAACAGGTGTAGGAAAAGTAATGTGCAGTTCTTAGAGACGACCTTGATCTTAATATGCATGAATCTTCAGTGCATGCTATTCTGAAGGAAAACGTAATAACTTTCTCTGCTTCTGATAACAGTGTTTTTGCTAATGCAACCACAACCTGTGTAGGCTGGGGAAAATAATGTAAATTAATAATATCATAGCTTAATGAGTCTGTTCCAATGGAATCCCAAAGGATAGCATTATGCCCACTGGATATTTTCACTTTGAAATTAAAACATTAGACACACCAGGTTTAATGCCAAACCTGAGAAGCAACGGCATTATTGACATCAAACTTAAAATTTAGAGTGAACTATTTCAACATATTTAGTCTGTAAACACATGGGTGTTTCAGCACCTATTTCATTTATGAAGGCCCTACTGAATGAATCATGTATTGATGAATGAATCATGTTGCTTGAAGAGAACTTAAACAAGGCTTGTAGAATCAGGATCATAATCAATATGTCTGATCAGAGTGTGGTGCTCTGACGCGTTTTGGAGTCTTGCTGTAGCGTCTGTTGTTTCCAAGGGCTCTTGCCTCCACCCGACTATTCAATTCAAAGCATTGCAGCAGCCACGGAGAATCAATCAGCCGTCGCTCTCAGGTAGTCTCAAAACTATAATGCGTGTGTGACCAAGCATCACAGTGCTTTGTTCCAATAGATAAAGTGGGTAAAAGAGATCTTGATTACTCTGCCAAAAAAAAAAAACAAAAAAAAAAAGTGAGGGAAATGGGTGGCTGGGTTTGTGTCTGGAGAAAGCTATCTTTTAGCATTCTCATTCATCTCGGTGGCAGTTGCTTGGCTTGCTAACATTCTTATTTGAGTAAATGTCATATAACTAATCAGTCTGGAGCTGCACGAAAATGACATCATGATGATGCTGATTGGCTGATGGCACTGCTTCAAATCTTTCATTAGTGATTATCCTGTGATGTCAAATGAAGACAAAAAGGGAGGAAATATAAACCCCTTTTCACACTTTTAAAAATTAGACATTTTGAAATTAAATAATTAGAATTGAAATAAAATAATACAACTGTGCTATATTGCCACCATAATTAAAACTAAAATTGAAATTAAAAAGAATGTAAACCAAAATGTAGGTTTAACCTAAAATTTTACAAAACCTAAAATACATAGTACTACACACACACATATATAACCAATATAAATGACAAAAACACACAAGAAAATGACAAAAAAATTGTAACTAATATGAAAATATTAAATAAAAACAATAAATCAAAATATTTATAAAAACTATAATAGCTTATCAATGATACTAATTATGATAAAACACAATAATATCTACGATCAGATTCGATTTGGATTCATAAGCTTGCAATTCGGTTCTATTTACAATTTGATTTGATTAAATATTGATTATTTTGGACATATACCAGGTACGGTACATGCCATTAAGTGTTAATAATAATCAAGTTACAATTATATATTTATATTGTATATATCTACTCCAATTTGTTTTTTGAAATATAAACATTTAAATGGTGGTTATCATAAAAACTTGACGGATTCATAAATTAAACACTGAAACAGTAAAACTATAGTGAATATGGTGCAAATTTCCTCCTATACTCCTCTCTAAAGCTTATTTTTCTAGCTGACTAAAGAGTTTATGGTCACCGGATATGTTTTTTCTGAGGTAAATAAAACAAGCTGTTGTATTGACGCACTTTCACTTTTGAAACACCGATTAAATGAGACAGGATATGAATTTCATTAAATTGTCTTTCTTCTTTTAGCATACTTTCACATGTTTATTATTCATGTTCATTTCATGCTGTGACTGGTATTAAACCGGAGGAAATTATCAGTTCATGTGTGCTTCACAATGCCACTTCTCTTGACTAATTGATTCTTGGAATTTAAGAATTAATATTGTTTCATAAAAATGAGAATCGATTAAAATCGAGAAATAAATACGTTTTACCCAGCCCTATAAAATATTAGAATATCAAACAGTATATCCCTGACAATACTGTAAAAAAAAAATCACACGTGACGAATTGCGTGCTGCTGCAAGAAAAAAAAAGTCCATTCTTAATGGCCACACCTGTAACATAACACTGAGCTGCGCCAAGTAAACCAGACAAACCCGGGTACACAATGGTTCAGTTATTACAGTAATTTCTCTTTCTATTTCAGTTTCTCCCATTTTGCTCCAGATGAATAATCTGAAGCATTACAGTGGAAAAGAGGTGAGACAATTTGATTATCGCGCTCCAATCAAACACAATTAAGGGAGGTCATCTAGAACACTTACACAGCAATCTAATAGGACCTTTTCACGCACGCACATGCACACATTATCGCAGGTACACATCTCAGCACTTCTCGGCGTATAATGGCTCGGTGTTCGCAACTCGTATACGTGCGTATCGGACCGTGTGATGCCCACTGATGAACACATTCCATGATTAGCCTATGCTGCAGGCAAAACTTTACATCAATTAATCAACACTTAATACAAAAAAAAAAAAACTTTTCTGCTTAATTAATACACAGCTCCCAATTTAGAGAGCCTAATTAATCAATTTCACACTAGCACATGTGCCAGTGACAAAAAGAGTGTGTGTTGGATAATTTAAATCCATCACACACAAAAAATATTGAGTAAAATAGTTTCTAAATAGTTAACAACATCTCATATCGTTGCCCTCCTTTTGGGACTGCATTCCCACTGGGAAAATGCCTATGATGCCTTAAAACAATGTCTAGGTAGACAGCTTGCAAGGTTTTGGAACTGAGCTCATGTTTGTTCTATGAACAACTTGGTTCCGATGCAATTAAGAGCAGAGAGAGCGAAAGAGCGAGAGGAACATGGCAGATAAAACTAACTGTTCTCTACAGGGATGAAAACATGACACTAGATCCATGAGGGACTTCGGTTCTATTCACAACGCGTATGTCTTTCCAGTTATGATTCCTATAAATGTGTTTGCGCTAGAGGGTGAGCATAATTAGAGTAGATGGTGAGAAAGAGAGAGAGAGGGGAAGATGAGTATTGTCTTCTACTACCCTCTGTTGTTTATGTCTGTGGAACAGCGTCCGGTCTCTTTCTATCTGACTGATTTATGATTCAATACACAGCCCAAGGAAAAACCACAAACACACACACACACTTATAGGGGCATAAAAAATTCACAACCTTGAAAACTAGTGAAACTCGCATGTGAATATATGGGATTGTCATACAGGAAACTAAAAGACCATAACGTCAACAAGAAAGTCAAAACCAGACACTAAACAGAGAATATGTGAGAGAGATAATGAGAAAGCGAATGATAAGATTCTGTCCAGCGATTATGATCTACTATCTTGTTCTGTTTCTCTTTTCATACTCATCTCTGTATTTAATTTTGCGCTTATGAATACACAATTTGCCATTAGCAATAATAGTAGCTGGTACAGCAGATAATTAATATTCCAGGCATGCTTGTGAATCTAGAAATACATCTAGGGAGTGGATTTACAATCAGGGGTATACATACCCGAGGGGGTACATAGAGTCAATATGAAATAGCATTTAGTTCTGTAATGTGACTTATTTTGGGACAAAACTGGATATTTATTGAGAAAACTTAGGATAGATCTGGTTCTATACCAGAATGAAGGCAAGTTGAAGGTCTGGCTATTGTTTAATACTACTGACAGTACTTTCCTCTCTTGGTGACAGACTTGGTGAGTCTGAGAAAAAAAGTTGTTCAGAAACAGGTCAATGTTTGATGTTTTTCAGTGCAATTCTGAAGATTTCATAAATATTAACCCCTAACCCTAAGATTACATTCAGATTGACAGGATTACTGTTTGTTGCGATCGGATCCGTCCATGACTTTTCTGAAGTGTGAACTGAATACTTTTAGTCTGAACTTTCTTGACAGGTGACTGCATGACAGAGATGATCGCTGAAATGAGCTGTGGGCTGGGTTTATGATTAAGTGGAGAAAAAAATACTGCAGAGAGCAACGAAGTAAACATTTTGATTAAAAGCTAACATGGATGGATGGATGGTTAAACAGTTCAGAAGTTTGGTAGATAGATAAACAGTTCAACATTTATGTAGATTGATGGACAGTTCAGCAGTTAGATGGGTAGACAGTTCTGCATTTTCCATCTTAGAATTAGAGCATCAGGGCTATAAAATATTAAAGGGGACATTGGATGCAAAATTCACTTTTACATATAAATATGTCTGTGTGCACACAGCAACCCTACAATGATAAAAATCCATTCACTCTTTTATCACTATTTATCCCCACCTAAACCGTCTCAGTAATCAAGCCGTTCTGATTTACTGAGCAGTATGATGTCATACTGATAATCCCGTATTAGCATATTTCCGCCCTCAGCCAGTTGTATGCTGTCCGCCATTTTCTCCAAGCTCAAGCAGCTGTAGCATGAGCAATGCAGGTGTTTTGTAGTTGGATCTAAAAAAAAAAAACTTACGAGTCTTCATTTTCTCCTGACATTAGAGCCACTGAGGACACAGTGGATTAGTTTTGTTTAGGCTACACAAAAAATGAAAGAGAAGGGTGTGGTGAGCAGTAGCTCATTAGCATTTAAAGAGACATGCACCGAAACAAATCACTGTGAAGAGAGCTGTTTTTGACAAGGTAAAAAGGGTGTTATTTTACGCAACCATTCAGAACTTTTAACCGAAGATTTAATGAAGACCCTAAAGAATCATACAAACATGTGGAAAATGGGCGTCGGATGTCTCCTTTAAAATCAAACATGACTATTATAATGCGATAACATATTCAGATCATATAAACAGGAAACTACATAACATCCATTACAAAAAAGATGCTGGGCAGAGGCTGGTTTGTGCAAGAGAGTTTGTTAATAATCTATTCTTCACAATGTCAGATTGCCCTGAGAACTTATGAAAGACAAACAAGCTCAGGTGTCTCATTAAATAAAGACATAGCTGTTTGGTAAGTCTGTTTTTTCCACCCACAGTATCGATTTTATTTAAAGTTTAAAAGCGAATTTTAATAATGCATACTTTAATAAGTTATTATTTACACTAAACAGCATCTAGTGTAATACAAGTCAAACCCAAGGAATGAAAGATGAGGGAGGATGATACAGTAGGGAAAAGCAGGCAGAAAAAGAGAAGTTTCTATTTTCTAAATAATGCATCAAACCCAAGCGGCTCCTTACACACACACACACACACACACAGACTCATATCCACTGACCATAACCTGCTGCCATAAACAGCTATAACACTCCACTGTTAAAGACTCTTTCTATATCAAGCTTCACATGCAGTGAAACATTACGTTCACTCCACTCCAATGTTGTTATAGCCATCCAGCAACTGTAAAATATCCATTTCAATAGCTTTTAACACAGATTTAGATGCTGGCTGTAGTGGAGACGGTCTAATGTTGGAGGTGATAATGCTTACAAGAGGACACAGGGGATCTTTAGGCTAGTCTGGGCTTTCTCTAGACTGTCATGTGTCATCTCTGTGTGAGAAAGAGCTTAAAGTGCGCCTGTCTGAGAGAAGATACGACCAGCCCTGTGGAGTGATATTGGCAAAACAGACAGCCGTTCCCAGTTAACTGTCTCGTAGAATGAATATTGATTTCCATACTCAATAGAAGAAAACAGTGAGGAAAACGAATTAAGTGAGTTTGAGCATCAAAAGCGAATGGTTTGGGAGAACAAGTTTGCATACTATAGAAGATTAGTCAGAGTAGGCAGCATATGTCATTTAAAGAAAATGAGATTAAATAAGCTACAACGCTGCGTCTATGTTTCTATGTTTCATTGAATATAGCTTACATCTTTCCATGCAGAAAAACGGACTTTGCTATCATAAAATGGTTCAATAACACAAATACTGAGTGACTTTCTAGTTAATTTGTATATTTTTGCTCCATTGACTTTGACATTGAGCAAAAATACACAAAATAAGCAACACACTACTGTTTAGTTCAAGAAAGAATCAACGTTTTTTAACTAAATTATCTGGTAAATGATTTAATGATTCACTTATAAAGACAGTCAGCTGTTTAGTTCTTGAATGAATCTATGCGTTGAGCAAAACGATTTAGTTTGAGAAAGTGATTTACTATACAGTCAGCCATTTCACACTTGAATGAATCAATGTTCTGGAACAAATCGACTGGGTTTGGGTAAATGATTCTCTAGATAGTCAGCCATTTTGTTCCTGAATGAATTACTGTTTGAGAGCAAATTGATTTGGTTGAGTAAACAATTCAATGATTTAACAATTAAGACAGTCAACTGCTTTGTGTATGAATGAATCAGCATTTTTGAACAAAATAGTTCAGTGAATGACGACCCACTCAGAGAGTGGCATAACATGCAGAAAGACTGACTTTCTAGTTCATTTGTGTATCTTTACTCCATTGACAGAAAAAAATCAATGAAAGTCAAAACAGAGTCTCAGAGCAACACACTAATGTTTGTACCTAAACGAATCAGCATTTTTGAATGGAATTATTTTATTGATTTTATGATTTAATGATTCGCAAATCAATGCTTTGAGTGAATGCAGTAAGTGATTTACTATACTGTCATACCTGAATAAATCATTGTTCTGGAACGAATCAATTGTGTTTGGGTAAATGACTCTATAAACAGTCAGCCACTTTGTTCTTGTATGAATTACTGTTTTTGAGCAAACTGATTTGGTTAAGTAAACGATTCAATGATTTAACAATTAAGACAGTTTCTTTGCGCATAAATGAATTAGTGTTTTTGAACAAATCAGTTCAGTGAATGATTGACTTACTCAAACAGTCGCTCATTACCACCAACTAGCACATACTGGCATAACATGCAAGAAGAGTCGACAACAACTACTAATAAGGATAAAACACATGCAGAAATGCGCTGTCAGGTTTTCACTGTTTGTGGCTTAGGTTATTATAAAGCTTGTTGGACATGCAACTACTGCAACTGTAGCTCTCGTCTTTGTATGTAAGTGAGTCACACCGTTAAACTAGCTAATTTCAGCCATTCTCCAACCATTCCCATGCACCATTAAATGGCTACATTCTCAAAATATGAAACATATGGGCCTCTTTAATTGGCCAATTTCTCTTGCCAGTGCATTCAGCCTATTCCTGAATCCAAATGAAAACACACACACATACACACACAAGCCAAATCAAGGCAGACAGGCTTGCCGTACTCGTCCGCTGCCTCGGCTCAGATAGCGGTAGATTCCCCTCTGTTCTATTGATTAATTGTGCCATTATATTTGATGTATTGCTTTCTGTGGCCCATTTATTCTCTTTCTTTCTCTCATGTTTTTTTTTTTTTTTTTTCCCTTGGATTGCCATTTGAGGGATACGGCACCGGTGTAATAGTCTTCAACATGACCCAGCAGACTTGGGTATAGATGAATAAAACCAGCTTTACATGTTTCCTTCCTGAACAAGTGCAGTGGAAAGGGAGCATGGGGCCGCTTTCTTATCAGAAGTTATTGTTCTACCCATGTCATGAGTAATTTGTCCTACCAAGAGAGACCCAGAATAATTATTCATATTTAATCAGGTAGAGAATGTGACATGGCCTGCTGGATGATAAGTCATTTTCCATGTTCCATTATCAAAATTTTAAGGAAGCGCCCCCCAGCGCCCAACCAGCACTCACTAAATGGAACGGCTAGAGTGGTTTGGCTTATAAAATCATAATGGGCCTGCCTGCTTTGATAAACTGAGAACGTGGCTGGAATACAAGAGAGAGAGGGAGCAGGAGGGAGAGGGAAAAATGAAAAATGGAGGAAAGAGGACAAGGAAAATAGTCTAAAGGATGGAAGATAGTTTGAAAATCAAAAAAGAGTGTGAGAAAGAGATGAGCTGTTTCGAAAATGAGAGTGAGACAGCATGAAGATTCCTCTGTGGTGAGGTCAGCAAATGAACAACTGATTGAGGACTCAGTCTATCTATCTATCTATCTATCTAATATGCATGCATTACAATAGTAGAATATTTAAAAAAAAAATCATAAAATAAAATGGTTATGACTACAACGAATGGCATATCAGTGCAACATATTGCTAAAATTATGTTTAAGATATGTGACCCTGGACCACAAAACCACAAAACACAAAAAAATCTTAAGGATCATGGGTATATTAGTAGCAATATCCAAAAATACATTGGATGTGTCAAAATTATTGATTTTTCTTTTTTGTTGCCAAAAATCATTAGGATATTAAGTAAAGATCATGCTCCATGAAGATATTTGGACAACTTTAAAGGCGATTTTCTCAATATTTAGATTTTTTTGCACCCTCAGATTCCTGATTTTCAAATAGTTGTATCGCAGCCAAATACTGTCCTAAAAAACATACATCAATGGAAAGCTTATTTATTCAGCTTTCAGATGATGTATAAATCTAAATTTAAAAAAAATGACACTTATGACTAGTTTTGTGGTCCATGGTCACATATGTCGAGCAGGCCAAAAGCTGTAGTAATTTCTACAAAACCCTCGGACACCAAAATGTACATCATTTGTGGAAAATGGCAGATGGTGCTGAAAATAAGAGTAAAACAACAAACGCGCAAGGAACGTCTAACACCGATGAGCGAATAGCGAAAAGAACGTCTGTGAGAAAGCACAGAGGGAGAGAAATAGACTGTGAACAACTCAGTCTTTGGTTTTTAATAAAGTTCCTGATGTTGAAGGACTCACCCTGCTCAAGTGGTTGAGGCTTGAGGCCAGTGGCCTTCATCTTGAGCGCTTCCTTAGCAGACATGTCACAGCAGGAGCCTTTATTAGTGTCCTGATCGCTGTCCGCTTGGTCGCTGTCCCCGTGCCCGCTGTCTCTGAGACTGGCTCGCTCCGGATCTTTGAACGTGGAGCTGCTACGAGTCAGAAAAACAAGACGAAAACGATCAAACGGGTTACCCCGGGCATGGATGCATGGGTTTTTAGTTCTTATCTTAAGAACATTTGTGTGCACAGGAGTTTAAGACAAATAAAGCTGAGAAAACTGCTAAATAGGCCTTACCTTTGAACAAACTGCTGCCTGTTACCCATGTAATTGGGCTCAGCAGGAAAATTGTCTGTCTGTGAAGGAAAAAGGAAAAGAGTTTACATCTCGCACAACACTGAAATGTGTCCTGGTGTGCAACAGAATCTCCTGGTGAAAGAGATTGATTAATTATTCATAAAAAGGGGGTGGGAGAGAGGGAGAAATAGAGGGGGGCTTTAATCCTTAGATTTGTGCATTTTAATTAGTCAAGGAAACATGCTAATTAAACATCCAAAACACTCAATTGCACATTTGTGAACTTAATGACCTGTTAGATACAAATAAGAGTGGAGAGCAAGGGAGAAAATGGAATGAAGAGGAGGGAGTGTACTGGTATAAGAAAATGAGAGGATGAGTTGTTAAAAGCTTTGCACACTCACCCACACAAGCACAACCTTCCCATTCACAACTGTTGTTTGTAACTGAAGTTAATAGTATTTACTTTAGACTGACACTAACTGTAAAATAAATAAGCAGGATTACAGCCATGCAGTATGATCTTCATATTCACCATTTACTGCCTGCACTAGTCTAGTCTATTCTTAATGCTCATTAATGTCTCGCTGAGAGGTTATTTTACTGCATTATATTTTATTTTAGACCTCATACTGCAGATGAATGTTATTTATATTGCATTAGAGAGATAAGAGAGAGCGAAAGGTATATATTTTCCTCTCTTTTATGTCACTGTTATGTTTTTGACCTTCTGTGTGTCTATATTGTACAGAAAAAAAAATCATGTTAATAAATAACATTTTTCTTGATGAGAACATGATATGTTTATGGGGGATTCTCACAAAAATAAAGAAATATATATAAATTAATATAATTATAGTTATTTTCAAGATTCTTTGATGAATAAAGTTAAAAAGAACATAATTTATTCCAAATAAAAATATTTTATATTAGTATAAAGTCTATATATAAAGTCTTTACTATTACTTTTTATCAATTGAATATGTCCTTGCTGAATAAAAGTATTCATTTATTTCAAATATTGAACAGTAGTTTATATTGTTACAAAAAAATATTTTAAATAAATGTGTTTTTTTTTTTTGTTTGTTTTTATTAAAGAATCCTGAAAAACTATCACAGGTTCCACAAAAATATTTAGCAGCACAAATGTTTCAAACGCTGATAATAAATCAGCATATTAGATTGATTTATGAAGAATAATTTGACACTGAAGACTAGAGTAATGATGCTTAATGAAATGTAGATTTGCATCACAGAAATATATTCTATTTTAAAGTCTATTCAAATAGAAAACCACTATTTTAAATTGCAATAACATTACCGTGTTTGTAACCAAATAAATGCAGCCTTGTTGAGTAGAAAATACTTCTTAAAAAAAAAACAAAAAAAAAACAATCCCAATCCCCCTGATCCCAAACTTTATACGGCAGTGTATATATTAAGAAAAATAAAACATTTTTTCCACATTACTGTAAAACAATAGTTTAAAAAAAAAATTATAAATATATTTTACATGATATTTTGTTGTACCAATTCTGTGAAATTATCCTATTTAAACATTAAAATATTTATTACTTCTATTCAAATCATATTACATTGGAATTTTGATTATATACCATTATCTTGAGATTTCCACATACTCTTACACAGTAGGAATATTTACTTCATCTCAGAAGCCTTGCATATCTGTCATCATTATACGAATAAAGAGAACGTCTCGGCATCTACCAATCAGTTCCGCCAAACTAAGACAGAGCTGAGTAATAAGAAACGCTTTATTGAGTAAACTTCACCGGTTTGTCATTCTCTCTTGTATCCACTCCTGTCTCTCTCTCTTTAAAAGTCGACGACAACTAAAAAAACGATAGCTCCTCTCCAAGCTCTGTCTTGGGTTTAAATCAACTCAATGTTACATCAATGTTGCCACAATGTGTTTGCACACCAACTCAGAGTCAATACGGAGTGGAACGGAAGAGAATCCGGACTCAGCTGTGGTCCAGACAATATTGACACGGCTAAACGCAAGACTGAGGGAGACTAATGCACTGATTCATTTCTCCTCTCTCTCTCTCTCTCTCTCTCTCTCCCTCTCTCTCTCTCTCTCTCTCTCTCTCTCGACACCATCATAAAACCTCTCAGACATCTTGATGGTACAGTAATGCAGTGTAGAAACATTCTTTATTACTAACATATGCTTTTATGCCTGACATTACCACATGTACTCGGTATATAAAAAGTATTATCGTGCCTGTTGTTTCAAAGACGTTTGAAACATGCAACCAGGAAAACAGATCTGGCTCTCTTAGATAAAAAAGCGAACTGCTATATAATCAAAGTACAAGAGCAATGTTTATCTTTTCAATTTTCTTTTTCGCTTCTGAAACCTTACACCATAAAACAATATCTGGAGATTTGCTAGATAAAAAAAAAAAATCTTCAACGCATCGTTGGACTTTAAAAGGAGATATTTGAATGGTACGTGACGGCTGATGAAACGAGACGGTAAAGTCACAGCAGGAGGGGATTGTGGGATTGTGTGAAAGGTCACGTAGGCCTCCCCTTACCCTTGTGACCTTTACAAAGCTTTGTTGAGACTCTATCGCTCTACGGAGCGCGTCTTTCAACCCCAGCCGCAGATAAAAAGCACCGATGCACAAGGCGAATCAAAGGCTAAATCAGCGATTGAACCGCTTTACAGCTAAAGTAATAATTGCCATGAGTCTTTCGAAAATTCAAGGCGAACTCAGGTTCGTTTTGACTTCTGTAACTACTTTCTAAAGGGGAAAAGGGCAACACGTTTTTGCTCTAGCACAGGGGGCAGGGGACGCGGGACGCGTGAACCTTTTGCACAGCATTGATGCATGCATCATTTCAAGGTAAAAAAGGAGCAAAATTAGTAATAGGCAGTACATTCAACTAGCTCTACATCCAATTTCCCAGAATGCAGAAATGAGGCATTAAAAAGGCACCGTCTATTAATAACATAATCGTAAGGGTGCCAGAATGGAGGAAGGCGGTTCATTTTGATAGCAGTGCCTGTGTGCCCTTGGCAGTGACAGGAATCACAGGAATACGACCTCCACACGTCTACATTTTAAAAGGTTGATAAGAGCACTTTCTGGGGAAGTGTTTTACAACATCCTGCCTGTATGCAAACTGCCCCTGGAGAGAGCGTCTGAGCGAGAGAGCGAGGAGGATAGTGCCGGTCTAAATCGAGATTCATGAGGCTTTTCTGAGATTACGCAAGCTGTGTCCGCTGGCCGTGGCGGCACTGGGTCATGCGTGACTTCTTATGCGTGGCTTATTTATCTTTTCTTCGCATACCATGTGTCTTTAGCAAAAACTTCATTGGACGCATCCAACAATCAGGAAAAACACAACACAATCTCTCAGGCTGGCAGCCAAAGTCGCCTGTTCGTTCCAACGGTGTTTGCTGTGAGCCGCTATAAATAAATGCTTTGTATCAACAACTAAAATCTAATAAAAAGTACATTACAGCAGTACGGATCACACATTTTCCTGCCAATTAGCACACAGTCATTTTTTACAACTCTGGGTCCTGGCTTTAATGAGATGCGGCATCAGGTAGCCATCGGGTGACTTTTATAAATAATGCTGTGCTGCGTTTCTGCTGTTTTCATATCTAGTCCAGCTGTTACATGCTACAGGCTAGCAGACAGCTAATGGCCTAGACTGCTTGTTGGTGTTACTAAACTTTCGTCTGTTTTAATTGAGTGTTCAACTCCTAATTGAGGGCACTGGACCATCATCTGCGGTACTGCATCAGTCGAGTATTAACAACACGCTTAGCTTCCATCTGCATGTTTTCATTTGGTGCCATTAGCAAAAATGCTTAGCACTTTAGACTTTCCATGACTGACTTTTGGATTTTTTCTTTGTTCTGATTTGGCTGTTTGGCTGTAATGTGTATATTAACTATATTAAAGACTTTTCAATAATGCCAAAGGCTAACTGCTAACACTTCAACACATGCTAACTATTAAATACTGAATATTTGATAAAAACTCTTTTTTTTTTTTCCTTTTTTTTGTCCTGTCACTATTAAATATGCCATTAAGAAAAAAAAAAAAAAAAATATATATATATATATATATATATATATAAACATTAACAAAAAACTAATACTTACGTCATGTCACAAAACATGATATTCGAAATAATAAAAAATATTAAAAAAAATAGTTATAATAATAAAAAAGTTTCACACCCCTAACACACAGCTAAAAAATAAAACATTTACAAAAAAAGTAAAAAAAAAAATATTTTTTTTTAAAATTAAGACAAATGTATAATATATATCTAAAACAAAATAAAGTAAAAAACATTACATACATACATATATATATATATATATATATATATATGAAAATGTATTATAGAGAATTTTATCATTGTATTTTATCATTTATCATTGTAATGTAATTTAATATAATCTAATATAAACATATTAATTTATATGATTTACACCTTTTTTATATATTTGTATATGTAACACACACCTAAAAATAAAATGTTTACAAATAACGTAAAAAAAAAAAAAAAAAAAAAAAAAAATATATATATATATATATATATATATATATATATATATAATACATGCAATAAATATAATAATATATTTAATTGTATTTTATCATACATTTTATCTTCATAATATAATATAATATAATATAATATAATATAATATAATATAAAAATACTTAATGATTTATACATTTATTTCTATACATTTATAAAATGCATTACTTTATATAATTTATAAATACTAATAAAATACTAATACTTATGTTCTGTGAATACAAAATTTTCATTAGATACAATAAAAAGATTAACAACTCTAACATATACCTAGAAATAAATATCATAAAACAAATATTACAAATGTAAATATAAAGTAAAAATAAAACAAAGGAAAATATATGAAATTACTTTATATATATTTATATATTAGATTTTTTTATTTCATACATTTCACCTTATAATATAACATAATATAATAGTTATATAGCTACTTTATATAATTTATAAATAAATTATATCTGAATCAATCGGTATGCTCCCCAAATCTCCCCAAAGAAGTTATGTAAGATGTAGCTAACTTTTGAACATAAACTTTAAATTCCCCGAACAACAGCTAAGCAAACTCCCGCTCACAAACACACAGTTGTCATCCCAAGCCGTAAAAACTTTCCTTAAGCTCCCAGTCCAAAGAGAAGAAACGGAACGAGAGAGAATCAGTCTGTGTAAGGGAGTGTGTGGGAGACAAACAGACTCTCTCAAGAGATAGGCAGAAAACGGCTCATCTATTTCAGTGAATCCTCAGTACCCTCTCTAGAGTGTTTTCACGGTGACCAGCCAGATGCCTCCTTTCAATAGAGACAAATGAACAAAAGACAAGCAAACCGGTGTATGTGCATAAGCGTGTTTACAGGACAAACACAAAGGGAAATATAGAGGCACAGTAAGTGAAAGGTACTGAGGTGGGGGGAAAGATGCCATGGGGGAAAGGAAGGGATGCTTATGCAGCATAGATGCCCATCTGCCTTTCGAACGTCATTGGAGCTCTCCAGCTTGTGAAATGCATCTGGGTATTCCGGCGTGCCAGATATGTGCCCTCTGCTGTCTGACAACACAAACACGACTCGGAGAAGAGCATGTGTGTGCATTACCAAGAAAAATTGTCCAGTTTCACCTTGTAAGTCTGCCAAGTGGACAAATATATAGTTTTCTGTCAAACTGTTCTCTGTGGGATGGTGGCCATGCAGTTTTGTCATATACACACAAATGTGTACAATTACAAATTGATGTACAAGTTAAAAGTTTACACTGAGGCTGTTTGGACTTTGAAACTGGTTTTCAAGTTTTATGGTTTAAAATAAAATAAAATAAAATAAAATAAAAGTTCAACTAAAGTACACTTTAAATTAAATAAAATGTTACAAATTCTTGGAATTCTACAACTTTTATTTTATTTTTTGCAACATGAATGGCAGTACTATAGTGAGAACTAGCAGTAACTGTAGCATTTTTGTGCAACATTAAAATAAAATAAAATAAAATAATGTTAAATTTAATTACATTTTAAATAAATAATCTAAGAATTCTACAACCTTTATTTATTTATTTATTTTCCATTTGCAACATCAATGACAGTACTACAATGAGTACTAGCGGTAGCTGTTGCGTTTTTGTGCAACATTGAAATAATAAAATAAATTTGACAAATTCTTGGAATACTACTACTTTTATTTATTAATTTATTATTATTATTTTTTTTTTTTTACATTTGCAGTACTACAATAAGTACAAGCAGTAGCTGCAGCGTTTTTGTGCAACATTTAAATAATAAAATAAAATAAAATAAACAAAATTTGGCAAATTCTTATTACTAAAATATTACTACTTTTATTTTTTAAGTTTTTTACATTTGCAACATCAATGACGGTGCTACAAATACTAGCAGAAGCTTTGTGCAACATTAAAAAAAATTAATTAATTAATTAAATGCTACATTAAATGAAATTTTAAATTAAATTACATTTTTACAATTATATATATATATATATATATATATATATATATATATATATCAGTGCTGTCAAACGATTAATCGCGATTAATCGCATCCAAAATAAATTGTATGTGTATTTATATGAACATAATAAATATGCAAAGTAAACACACATATAATATGTAAACATAAACTTTTATTTTGGATGTGATTAATCGTTTGACAGCCCTAATATATATGCAACTTTTCTTTTTCTTTTTTTACCACCTTAACAGATGTCAGCTTCACTGATTCATATTTTATTGAATTGGATTAACACTGAAATCTGAATCTGAAACAAGCAGCTATGAGAAATGAATCAAACTAAAATAAAATGAAATATAAAAAATAGTTCTACAACTTATTGTCATTTTTAGAGTTCATTCTCAAAACAATATTACTTTAATCTCATAATGACACAACTTTATTCTTTTAAAAATAAATTTAAATTTAAAAATAAAATGACTTTCTTCTCTGAGAAAAGAGATTTTTTTTCATTGTTTTATTTATATTTTGTGTTTACCACCAAAACGTTTATTCGGAGAGAAGCAGCTATGAGAAATGCAGTACTCTTTGGTAACTGTGACCAAAAGCATGCAAAGATGCAAATGAACCTCAAATATGGCTCACTTCCATAATTTAGATTTATTCGCACAAACTGCGAACCGTACCGGAGTCCACATTAACTGTACCCCAGAAGAAAACTTTTCACAGCAACTAAACAAACTAAACTCTGACTGCAAACAGACTCGGGTCCAATAGCTCCCTAATTGAGTGTAAAACAGCCAGCTGACATGACGGGCTATTGAGAATCAAAGGTTTCAAGGGCAAACAGGGTTTTTTTTGCATCTGTTTGTTTGGCTGTTTGAACACCAGGCCCCTGGGTGGAATAGCATTTGCGAAATGTACACAATAAAGCTTCATAAACAAAGAGCGATCAATGTTTACAACTACATAACAAACAAGACCAGGACAAGTTACCCCTGTGCGTGCCCAGCCGAATCAAATGAATAAGAGAATAATCGGACTCTCGAGCGACGTATTCATTATAGGGGGAGAGACAAAGAATGGCCTACTCAATGGCACGAGCATTGATTAGGTCATTTCTCTAGTGCATTACCAAGTGATCAAATTCAATTAGCCGGTCATGTGTTTTCCTGTGGTTACTGAGCCTATCAATCGTCTGGCCTTAACGAACCAAATGCCATCACCGCTCATTTCCTGCTCCCAGCCCAGACCCCCAGTTAAAAGTTTTGAAAAATTAATTGCTTCCTTTGAAATTAACGCCACATGACTCTAGACGTTTGTGGTCAGAGTTATATTCATCCAGATTAATTACGGGGAGCCCAACAGACACCGCAGGTCATCCGTTTTTATCTAAGCCAGGATTTGACAGGAACCTTTTAAACATAATAGCCACCACACACCGCTTTCAGTTGTTTAAGAGTTTAAGCGCCAACTGATGTGCACAGACACACGAGATAAATCGCCATTAATCTGTGTACGTCCCAAATGTCCATGTAAGATGCTACTTCTGAGTGATATCATTGTCCTAAAATGACCCCAGGAGCACTATTGTTACTATTCTCTTTATGTTTTGTTTCGTTTGGCTACAATGCAAAAAAAATCAAGCTATTTTGGGGACTGTCTCACAATGAAAGTCCATGGGGTCCAAACAACGCTGGCATTAATTGTGTGAAAAAGTGACTCAAAATATTATCAATTATCAATATTATCAAGCAGGTTTGGAATGACACGTGTATGACAGTAAAAACTTACACATTTTTAACTTTGTCACAATTAAAGTTGTGTATTAACAGCAGTCTGCCTTTAAGTTAGAAGCACTGGGTGAATTCATTGTTTAAACAGTTTTTATCTGTACAATAAAAGTCAATGGTGTCCAAACAGCACGTATGTTTATTGTGTGGGAACGTGATTAAAAATATGAAGAGCTCAGATGCAAAAGCCTTTAAATCCATCTGACATCTTTCTTTAAAAAAAAAAAACATTATATCAGGCTCCAATATATAGGTTTCTATGTAAGTACTGGTACGTCTGATTGGGCTGAGGGTGGGATTTTAGCAAGTTTGAAGTAAAAGTATTTGATGGATGTATAATATGTGTTGAGAGCATTTATTCAGTATCATTATCTTTTAAGTATCATTTGACCAAGATGGCTTTTAGCTGGTTTTGCATCTGAACTCTTCATATCTTCTTTCGTGTTCCACAAAAGAACGAAAGTCGGTCAAAAACAGTAAAAACTGACATTTTTTAACTTTATCACATTTCAAATTGTGTTTTAATGACTGCCTGCATTTCAGTTCAAAATATTGGATGAAATCGTTCTGTTTTAAATGTTTGTTTTTATTTATTTACTTATTTATTCATTTTTAATCTGTACAATGAAAGTCAATGGGGTCCAAATACCACTGACGTTTACTGTGTGAAGAAATCGCTCTAAATATCATCTTTCGTGTTTCACAAAGGAAAGGAAGTCAAACAGGTTTTCAGTGACATGAGGATGAGAGTAAATCTTTGTCGCATTTAAAATTGTGTTTTAACAGCCACCTGCATTTCAGTTAAAGTTACTGGATGAATTAATTCTATTTTATCTGTTCTTTTTTTTTTTTCAGTACAATGAAAGTCAATGGGGTCGAAACAACACTGATGTTAATTGTGTGGAGAAAAAACAAACAAAAAACAAGCAACAACAAACAAAAAAAAAAAAAAAAAAAGAAAGTCAAACATGTTTGGAATGACATGGGGATGAGAGTAAATACTGACATATTTTTATCTTTGTTCCATTTAAAATTGTGTTTTAATGGCCGACTACATTTCGTTTAAAACTACTGGACGAATTAATTCTGTTTTAACAGCTTTTTTTAAATCAGTACAATGAAAGTTGTGTGAGAAAAAAAAAAAAAAAAAAAAAAAAAAAAATAATAATAATCTTTTGTGTTTCACAAACAAAATAAATAAATAAATGAAGTCAAACATGTTGAATAAGGATAAGGGTAAATACTGATATATTTTTTTTTATCTTTGTCACATTTAAAATTGTGTTATAATGGACCTTTCTCAAATTCCAGGATTCTTATATTCGATTTGCTCAAATAGCAAAAGAAAAACTCAACGATAGTGTTTTCATGACTTTCAATCATAGGAAACATTTTTTTTAGAGAGACTGATTTCGGCAGTCAGAAGAGAGAATTATGTCAAATTTACTGTCCCTCCCATAGACACGGCATTAGTATCACCCAGTTTTTTTGTATCTTGATGAAAAGGTGATAAAATACAAAGTATAGTGTTATAAATGTACACAAACCAGAAAAAAAAAAGGCAGGCAGTGGCCTTCATCAGAAATCCTTGAAAGGTAAAAACTTTCATCAGTTTTGTGAAAAGGGTCTTCGGCCGCCTGCATTTTAGTTAGAACTACTGGATGAATTCATTCAGTTTCAGATGTTTGTTTTTTTTTTATCCGTACAATGAAAGTCGATGTTTATTGTGGAAAGAAATGACTCAAAATATAATCTTTCATGTTTCACAAAGGAAAGAAAGTCAACCAGGTTTTCAGTGACATGTGGATGAGTGTAAATGCTGACATATTTTTTTTACTTCATCCCATTTAAAATTGTGTTTTAATGGCTGCCTGCATTTCAGTTAGAACTACTGGATGAATTCATGTCAGTTAATTAATATTCATAAGCAAAGACTAAATGCTATTTCAATGCTTGAATAAGAGCACTGGCCAAATTAAAATCTAAACGCAGATCTTGCATTACATTTTTTTACATGTCTGTTCCTTTGTGTCTTGAATACATGAAATCCTTTCTGAGAGCAATTACTGTGATTTTCAATTCCAGCGCTCGTCGTAACGACAGATCAAGCGATCTGAGCCACAAAAGAAGCCCTTATGCATATTTAAGCCACAGTGTATCTCAGTGGCAATAACCGCATCTAGTCACCACTTCTTTTCACAAATCCCGATTTCAAAAATGAAGAGAGGGAGATTACAGTAATCCCGGGTGGGATTATAAGTGCTTCTCTCTCTCAACCGCCTGTGTCCGGCCGACACGGCTGCAGTCAGTGGCAACTGTCATACAGACCAGATAAGACCCAATTTTCTCTTTGGAAAAATCTGAACATAATCCCATAACTAAGTATGTTTTAAAAAAAAAAAAAAAAAAAATGGCGACTGCCCTTTTGTGGTAATAGTACAGTGCAAAAATGACCATTCGCATTTTTCAGGTTTGTTGAAGGTGTAAAAGCAAAAGGCTTTCTGACATTCAGCTCGTCCTTATAGCTCTGGTTGTAGTTCTTAAAACAAGCGAAGTGGAAAATACATCTCTTAAGCTCATTATGATATATAAAAAGGCTTTTACAGTGTAATTTTTCATGCTCAGACCCTCTACGACATTTCAGACACCAGGCCAAAACCTGAGGCAGACGGTCAAGGATAGAGGGACAGAGTGAGAACGAGGTCTTGAGAGAGACAGAGAGAGAGAGAGAGAGAGAGAGAGAGAGAGAGAGAGAGAGAGAGAGAGAGAGAAGTAGCTTGGCTTTCCATTTAAGCACATTAGAGGTGTGATACAAGGGATAACCTCTCTGAGACGAAACACGGTGGATGGTTTAACCATTCTCAGGCTTTAGGAAGCAAGACTTGTGAAAGAGAGAGCAAAGGATTGAGGGTTGTTCTAGGAAACGAGTATCTTCTCCACTTGGATATACTGTATATATCAGGGGCGTTTCTTCTGAGGAGGCAGTGCCTCAATATTACAAAATATGACATTAAAAAAGTGTATGAATCACTCATTTTTCATAAGAAACATTGTCCAACAGTGACACCAGCTGGTAAAATTACAGTTGGAGTCTGCGTCTCTCTCGCCTCCCCTGAGCCTGTTTAGTTTTAACAGACCCCCTAAAGCGTGCAGTGAGTTTGGTGGGGGTTTATTGAGAATGAATGGGGGAAAGTCATGTGAGAGGAGGCAACGCCTCCATCATGATATGACTGGATAAGACTGGTTATGTTCGGCTGTGTTTGGTACATGGTTCATGCTCGTTTTGCGTTTGCAAATCAGTCTGAACAAACAATATAATGGTGTTAATGGGAGGACAAATTAAAAAAACGAATTAAACAACTCACATACTTAGATATAACCACTTTGTTACATCAAAATAAGACCTGAAATGGCATATAAAAAAATTATCTGTGGGAGTTCTTAGTGAGTAATCAGCTTGTTGGAAAGTAAATCTCTGTGTCTGTGACCAAAATTTACCAAGCTTTGATGATTGATAATTCAAAAATAGTTAAAAGTTAACTATTAAAAAGATTAGCTGAACATAAGTTCAAATAAATCAAAAACTAAAAATCTCTTAATTCGCAAAAATGTTTTTACGCTCGCTTGAGGTGGTTTTTGACTTGTGCGAAAATAGGTTAATGCAAATAGTGGGAGATGGAAATGCATTTGCCGAATAAATTATTCTGTATGCATAAAAAAATCATGTGCTTTTGTGCTATGGGACGGTAAAACCTGACTAACCTATCCTATCTCGACCTATCTCGTTCCACAGCATCTGAAAGGTTGCTATGGTCATTCTGAAATGCCAGAGCACGAAATGTATAATTGAATCAGGAACTGTCTTACGCGACTGTGTTCCCAAACAGCAGGCATCTACCTCCAAATACAGCGACCACATTTACTGTGTATCGTCTGCTTGCTCCGATGCACAAGTAATTTATTACATGTGAAAATTATTATATTCAGTGGCTTCTTCTACTTTATTGGTGATTTATAGTGCCAGCTTATCAGGAAGTGACGATTTTGTTCTCTTTGACTTTTGACATTAGCTTACTCGCTAATGTTTTTTGCAATATTTTTGCAACTTTGGATGGAAATCCGACTTGTGATGCCTCATTTCTGATATATATATATATATATATATATACAGTGCTTAATTTGTAAATTGCGAGGTGCCGGAACAAATCGGGGTGACGGATCCGGCATGTGATCAGAGGAGGAGGAGGTAACGGAGCGTTCGCGTTATCACGTTGGCGGGCCATCTGAAGTTAATAACAGCTTGCATATAGCTTTTTTTGTGCGCATGAACTCTAAAAAATATGTTTTTATTTACTTATTTATTATTATTTTATTATTATTAAATATGCACGCTACAGGTCAGCATGAATGTTTTTCATTGGAGCGGGAGGTGGGGGATCCGCCAAAATGAGGTGCCGGATCGGATTTCAGAGGTGCCGGATCCGGATCCGGCTTGTTCCGGCACAAATTAAGCACTGTATATATATATATATACGGACACAAATGGCACACATATTGCAGACTGATTGTTGGAATCAAAGCAAAGAAAACTGAGGGAAAGAGAGCAACAGATGGAGATAAAGAATCTGACTCCTTCCATCAAAGACGGGAAAATATGTGAGGAGAGAAAAAAAAAACCTTTCCAAAGCTAATTTGTTGAAAGATGTGCACCTCTTGTTCCTGTATTATTCCCTTTCAAGTAGTGAGCCCTGCAGTTCGGCCAAAATGTGCCCCGCAATTTTACAGACAGCTTAACAACCTCACTTCCCACGTTGCACTGCATGTTTTACTTGTGTAGAAATCTCCCACATAATTTCATTTCGTTGGGATGAAGTGTGTGGGACTAATTAGAATTTCAAAAAGGTGTTACATGGAAGAGAACCCCGGATGAGACAGTTAGCATCAAACAGCGTGACAGTTAATCCTTATCTGAACCCTGTAGTTTGGAAAAAAGCTAAGCGGTCTCTAAAAACGCAAACATGATACTGTAAGAGATAAATTAAGTACGGAACCATCCGCAAATGGACTGCAGACTAATTAAGAGTGGTTTTGAGTGTATGACACCAAATTTAGAGTGTGTTTCTCGAGCGGAAGGGTGTTAAAAGTTTCCGCTGGCAGCTTTGAGGTACTGCTTTGGAAATGTCAAGCACACTTCTGCTTCAGTGAATGTGAAGACAAACAAACACATGTGCAATCTGCTCACTCTCATTGGATAAGGTCACCCGTTGGGTTCACGGCTGGAGCAGTGCCGCCAGGGGTCGGTCAGAGTGCAGGGTGTTTCGAATCGGCACGGCTCCACGCTGAGGATACAAAGCTACGGCACATGTCTCTCTGTTACGAAATGCAGCGGCGTGTAATTGATTTGTTAATCGTCCGAGGTCGCTCCTGAAAGCCCAGAGCCACACACAAAAGACTGCGTTTCTTCTGATTCTCCGCTACTGGTGGTCCAGACCTCCCTGAGGACACCTCGCTGAAGAGCATAAAGCTTTTAGAGCACTTCAAAAACAAACTATCTCAAACACATGCCAAAGATCTGGTCCACTGCGGCCTTTTATATTCATAAACATCGAAACATTAAAACCAACAAAATGCTGTGCTTTGCAAACTCTCTGTGGCTGTTCAAATGATTGACAGTTGTTTTTACTTGTTTTAAAGTGTATGATTTCTAGTCCAAACTATGTATTATTATTATCAATTTACTACATACACACACACATTGTGTTTACATGTTTTATGGGGACATTCCACAGGCATAATGGTTTTTTATACCTCTACAAACCACATTTTCTATTGCCCTACACCTAAACCTGCATACTTTAAAAAAAAAAAAAAAAAATCATTCTGTATGATGATATGAATAATAATTCGTATTATTATTACACCACACATAATGAAAAAAAACATTACATTATTATTATTATTATTATTATTATTATGTATTAATGTAATACACTATAATGTATGACTTGGAAATGCATTCCCAGGAAATCAAACCACCATGCTGTACTGTTTGAGCTACTAGCTTGAAGGAGGGGAAGTGATGCACTAGTTGTGACATTTAAATGTAAGCAAACAACAAATTTGACAACCCTAGTGCAAAAACTGGGAATAAATAAAAAATATATGAAGGCGGCACGAAAGATAAATGCAGCATAGAAGAATGTGAATGTTAAGGAGTGCAAGGGAGACAACAGTGTTAGAACAGGAAAAATCAATACACTCAAATCTGCCCAAGCTTCTTAGCAGCCAGCTATATCAACCTGCTTCATCCCAAACATATCTCCTCATTAAACACAATGAGGTATGACAAGAAAACGAGATTGAGAGACAAACTGTAACCTAAGCCCTATAAATGCTCAACTTGTGCATCAAACTTTTACAGCCCATGTTGGTTGAGAAGTGCACGAAGCAATGCTGCTGGAGCCTCCATTATTAGTTTTTCCATTTTACGTAACAGAGGCCTTTCGAAAATTTCAAGCCAAACCACAAAACACATCCAACTAGACGTCGGCCCTCGATATCAGTCCTATCTGCTCGCTGTTAAAAGGCTGGAGCTGGGAACTTAAATGGAGCTGTGGTCGGGATTCTCCGGCCTCGACGCAGGAGATCAAATTATCACTGGATAAGTATCTGAGAGGTTGCGTGGGGGAGCACACTAGAAGTTGAATCCGGAGTTGAGCTGAGGTAACAACACTTGGTCGTCTTTCAAACGCAAAACAGATAACGGGCACGCTGATTTAAACCTATGTAAGCACGATAACCCCTCGGCCAATAGCCTTAGGGTTCTCACCAATAGGGTTAACTCTGCTAAAAAAGGTGTTAAAAGTAGCGTGCAGCAGGTCAAAGACCTCTTAATAACTGATTTGGGAACTGAGGCTATCATCAGCTTTGCCTAAGCTGCCCACAGGTGTTGTGCGATTCATGCTGCGTTTGGCCTCTGTGTTGTGTTGTGTATGTATTGAAGAAACTGTCCAAATTAGTGGTTTTTAACTTGTTTTGCTTCAGGATCTAGATTTGAAATTGGAGATGTACATTGCAATGCAATATCAAAATTGTAAAACTCTAATTTATTAATATTTATTTCTGTTTATCTAACTGTAAAATGCAAAAAGTAAAATAAGGCGTATATATTTAGGACCATGTGATATTTCAGTTTTTCTTTTTTAATAAATCTGCAAAAATGTCAACAATTCTGTGTTTTTCTGTCAATATGGGGTGCTGTGTGTACATTAATGAGGGAAAAAAATGAACTTAAATGATTTTAGCAAATGGCTGCAATATAACAAAGAGTGAAAAATGTAAGGGGGTCTGAATACTTTTCATACCTACTGTATATATATATATATATATATATATATATATATGTGTGTGTGTGTGTGTGTGTGTGTATTACATTAGATATTGTAATTATATGTATATAGTTTATTATTATTATTATTATTATTATTAATTAAAACAATTGTATCAGAATGCAAAGGATCTGTTTAAAACCACTGATCTTAAATGTGTGTGTATTAAGAAACCTTATGCACTTATCAGGAAGTCCGATGTGAATGAATGAAAGAACCTGATCTCTGCAGGAGAAATGATGGATTATTTATGTGCAACCCTCTCAGAGGTCTGAATGCTGAAAATACTAATGCATCAAGCAGCAGTGATGAGTATATGAGCTGTATCTCATCTCTCATATGAGCAAGCTTTTATGAGCACAGCTATTGTTAATGGAAGTGTTTTTTTTTTTTTCTTTTCTTCAAAGAAGAAGATGAGAAGTTTAAAACGGGACGCTGGCTATGTCACTGGACCGTTTGTGTTGGTATCACCGAACCGCATCTGTGACATGTTTAGCCTAGGGGAATGAAATATCGCTTTTCTCCTCCCCTTCTCCCTGAAATTCCTAACACAGCAGTTCACACGCTTTCTCAAAATAGAGGCTGTTTCACGCCAAACCGCTTTCCACCGTCACGCAGGAACAATCTCCACAGACCGTCAGGCCGGCGTGTGAAATCGCTTTTAAAATGTATTAAATAACTAGATGGTTTGAAAACAAAGTACACTCAATTCAGAGTATGTAATGTCCGACACAGTGCTTAAAGAAGTGCAGGAGATGAGGAGCAATGTGGTGTCCATCTCTGATTGACTCCTGAAGGCTCCTAACCTCAACCCTGTAATCCTAGTGAACAGCAAAAGATTCATTAGTAGCAGTTTAGACAGGGAGTTGGGAATGTGAGACTGTGTCACTGTTGACCTACAAAAGGGGGCAGCCGTGGCCTAATGGTTAGGGAGTCTGACTTGTAACCAAGAGGTTGCGAGTTCGAGTCCCAGGTCCGGCAGGGATTGACGGTGGGGGGAGTGAATATCCAGCGCTCTCTCCATCGTCAATACCACGACTGAGGTGAGACCCTTGAGCAAGGCACCGAACCCCCAACTGCTCCCCGGGCGCCGCAGCAATGCAATGGCTGCCCACTGCTCCGGGTGTATGTTCACGGTGTGTGTGTGTGTATTCACTACTGTGTGTGTGCACTTGGATGGGTTAAATGCAGAGCACAAATTCCTAGTATGGGTCACCTCACATCTCGTCACTTTCACTTTTTTCACTTTCACTTCAAAACATTCATGGATTTTTTTTAAAACTTACACTTCTGTTAAACTTGCAAATGACATACTACCACAAGGACTATATATAGAACCAGAATAATTTTTTATTTATTTTTTAAATGTGTGAGTCGCTTACTCTTGCAAAATTTACTGTCACGTTTCAAATTGGTTGCTAGGTGGTTATATTCAATTAATTGCTAGAGAATTTTCCAGGTGGTTGCTAGGGTGTTCAAGAAAGCTCATAGGGTATTCATTTTAGTTTCTGAGTGTTTAGGGTTGTTAGGGTGTTCTATTTGCTTGCTATGGGATTGAGGTCTCTTAGGTGGTTGCTAGGATGTTATAGAAGGTTGTTAGGGTACACCAAGGTGGTTGCTAAGGTGTTCTACGTGTTCTTGTGGCTGTTGTGGTCGATAAGGTTTTCTAGTTGGCTGCTATAAGATAGAGATGTTTGCTAGGTTGTTCAGGAGGGCTGATACGATGTTCTTTTCTGTTGGTATGCTCTATTTGGTTGAGTGGTTGCTAGGATGTTTTATTTGGCTGCTATGGGAATGAGGTGGTTTTAAAAGGTTATCGATAGTTGCTAGGGCAATATAGGTGGTTGTTAGGGTATACCAAGGAGGTTGCTAGGGTGTTCTAAGTGGTTGCAGGGTGTTTTCCTGGCTGTTGTGGTTAATAAGATGTTCTAGTTGGTTGCTATAAGATAGAGATGGTTGCTAGAGTGTTCAGGGGGGCTGATAAGGTGTTCTTTTCGGTTGTTGGGTGTTTTGGGTGGTGGTTAGGGTGTTTGAGGGGTTGGTAAGATGTTCTATTTGGTTGCATTGCAATTGAGATGGTTGTTAGGGTGTTTAGGAAGGCTGATAAGGTGTTATTTTTGGTTGTTGGTGTGTTTAAGGGGTTTCTATTGTGTTATATTTGGTTGCTATGGGGTTGAGGTAGTTTAGGGGGTTCTAGGTGGTTGCTATGATGCTATGGAAGGTTGTTAGGCTATATCATGGTGGTTGCTACAGTGCTCTAAGTGGTTGCAGGGTGTTCCCATGACTGTTGGGATGTTCTATTTAATTGTTAGGGTGTTCGAGGGGTGTTCTATTTGGTTGGTATGGTTGCTAGGGTGTTCAGGAGGGTTGATAAGGTGTTATTTGGTTGTTGGGTGTTTAAGGTGGTTTTGGGATGTTCTGTGTGGTTGTCAGGATGTTATAAAAGGTTGTTAGGGCTACCAAGATGGTTGCTAGGGTATTTTAAGTGGTTGCAGGGTGGTTGCTATTGCATTCTGGGTTGATATGGTGTTTGCGTTGATTGCTATGGAATATTGAGATGGTTCTACGTTTTTTTTGGGTGGTTTGTAGGATGTTATGCAAGTTTGTAAGGGAATACCAAGGTTATTGCTAGGGTTATCTTGGTTGTTACTAGGATGTTCAAGTTGGTAGTGGATTGAGGTAGATGCTAGGATGTTCTGGGTGGTTGCTAAGACATTTTAGGTGGTCATGTTCATGCCGAGGCGAGATGCAGTTCTCATGGTTCAGGGTCTGTTCAAATCCCCAAGCATGAATGATAGCATGAGCCTTAGAGCAAGCACCACTAATTACAAATCGCCAAACTAGCTAAAGCATTTTGTGATGCACAATGAAAGAAGGGCGGTTAAACATCTCCATTCCCGGAGCAAATGAGTTTCAGATCTCTTCCCAAATTAGTTTGCAGCACACCACTTCAAAACAAATGCTTTTTTCTTACAAACACATGATATAATCTACACCAGACCAAAGATCACGTAAAGCAGTTCCCATGAGCCAGGCGTAGAATCCAGAAACCGTGGGACCAGACTCCATTAGACTCCATTCATTAGCGCAGCAGCCTTCCTCTGCAATCCGAAACACTTTGATAAAGATTAAAATGTTGCCAACTGACTCAACAGAGCCTTGAATTTAGGTCACGGGGAGATGATAAACAATTCATAAGCAAAGCCCAAAATTAAATATATAATATGATTCAATATAGTAATGAAAGAAAGCATTGTTAAGCTGCTCGACTGCTCTCCAAACAACTCTAGAAAGAGATGCCACACACACACACACACACACACACAAAAACACACACGCATTCGCACATAAAAGCCTGCACGCATTACAGTTGTGGCAGCGCTCGGAACAATTGTCTTTCACTCCAAGGTGACTCGCTCTCTCTCCATTTCCATTTCTCTCAGGGTCAGCTACGTGCATCTCTCTTTATGCGTGCGTATAAATTGAGAAAAGCGAGGTTTGCTTAATGCAGTGCTGTCAGAACGTCCCGTAGCAGCCCTGTCCGCTGTGCATTAAGAACCTGTCAGCCAGAGTATGGAATTAATCAGCAAACCCCTGAAGAAACAATTGCATAATCTAAAGCTATAAACTCAGCCGACCTTGCCTTCAAACGCGCTTAAATTTCCACCTTCAAACGGGAGATTGAGGGAGCCAAAGGCTCTGAGTCAATAGATTTCTCTCTCCTTTCTGCCCTCCAATCTTTTCTTCCTATAAAGACGAATGATTGACTGCTCCCCCTGCCTTCCAAACAGTTCTGAATAAAATTCCATATGAGGTTTTTCTTTTTTTGAAAGTGACCTCAGATTTGGCTTCGCTATACCTTGTGTTTGTTATGAAAATAACAGACTCCTGCCTCGGATTCCTCGTAATAGTGGCGTTAAGGGTGGGATTCTGTCCTAAGAATCTCTTTTCACAACTTGTCTTTACTGGTTTTCACGTCTGACACTATTAGACCCATTTTGGGCTGCAATTATGTTCTGTAAGTAAGACAAGGCAGACTTTTGACTATTGGCATGAATTACAATATCATTATTGAAGCTTGTATAATTATTGTGCGGTGTAGACAGCACCAAAGAAGTTAAACCTGTTGGCTTTTTTATGGTCAAAATATCCTCTTTAGTGTTTCACAAAAGAAGGAATGGCACTATACCTTTAAAAAACACTCAGCCGGAAAGGACACCCACATCTCTAAGCCCTGCATATTCACTGACCTTAGATCCGGCTCAGAATGGAGGCAACGGATTTCGAGAGCAGCACTTCATTTATTAACAAATCAATTGACGGAAAGGTGTGAAGATTGCTATGGTGACAAGATAATCTAATCATCAGAAATTTGGATTTGGTCGTCAGCGACATGAGCCATTGCGCCTCTGATGTGAAATGACAAGAGCATAGAGAGAGCATGTACGAGAAAGCGAGGCTGCAATTATCAGCTCCGAGTGTGTTAGCGGTCTTTTAGAAAACAACTCTCCGACTGGACCGTGCAGATATGAACCTCTCGCTCTTTGGATCAATCAATCGTGTAGACACTGTGGATTGATCTAACTTTAAAAGGGCGCCAAGAATGACTCGAGAGATGGTGCATCCTTCAAGGAGCATTAATTTTGATATTTGCTTGTAACGTGAGCATGTTTTGATATACTGTTTTTGCAAATATGAGTGGATGGCTATACAGTAATCTTTAGTCCGGTGTTTAAGTGCTGTGATACAATACATATACTTGAGTGAGGCATTGATTTACAATCTACTTTCAGAAACCTTGCATTTGTCTACCTTATTAAACTGATCTCAACATTATCTGCCTGATTTTTGAGTTCTCTGTAAATGTCAATGTTTCATAATAAGCCAGCATCTTATACAATTTCAATGCTGATTAAAAAAGACAATGCAAAAATCAAAAGAGGTTTTGGTTAAAGTTAGGAACCTTTATATTTTCTCAACAAAGCAAGCCAAAAATAAAAAAAAATAAAAATAAAATGCAGACAAGCAAATGCTTTATCAATATATTTTAGCAGTTTTATGATGCAACAAAATTGATAGGAAAAATAGTTTTATTGCACAAATCAGTCACCCCATAAAGTAGTAGTACTTATTGCTGTATTAAAAATAAATAAAATAAAATAAATAGTAAAGCTTCCTACTTGAATGAGGACAGAGACTAAAATCTGAAACTTTTTTTAGATTGAATTTTCAATAATTTTATGTTTAATATTTTGCATTTTGAAATAAAATGAAACTGCATCCTACTCGAATAAGGAGGACTTAATACCAAAACTTTTACGATTTTTACTGTAGCAAATAAAATTTGACAAATTTAAAACAAAATAAAATACAATCCTAAAATAGGACATATTTTTTAAGGAAAGGCAGAGCTTTCCTACATTTCTACAGCCACCATAATGAGCATTACAGTTTCTTCCATTCATTTTCCTATAAGTAGTGTCACCTGTCACCTTATACATATGTCTTACTGAATGTCTCGCATGAATTGAACTCAAGCGTACAAAAAAGGACACCACCCTCACAGACAGAGAGACAGAAAACAAAACAAACAAACAGACAGACAGAAGAAGAGAACCATAAACAGACAGAAGGTTTTTGCCAGTCATGCATTTTCACACTCTATTTACTAGGATTAAGAAAAAACAAACAGAAATAAGAGCCCCATAAAAACCGCCAGCCATTTTCTTTGGGTGCTGACAGCCCTTGGCCCATCAGTGCAGGTGAAAAGATGTAACTGTAGACAGATAAGACTGTGTACAAAACATGAGTGCTGACAAGCTCACTCATTAAACTTGACCGGGCCACAGATGCGGGGTTTATGTTACCAGCCGGCCCTGTCACATGGCAATCCGATATCTCGAAGGAGAGCCATCTTCCTGTGCACAACACCTCACTGGAAAGACAGGCCTAGAGCCAGGAGCTATCTTTAGGTATTTCACTAAAGCTAGAGGAATAAGAGACAGGAGGAGTATAAGGAACTTGTTCGAACATCACCCTGAGGCAGACAAGAACTGCGCAATTTTACTGTTTATGCTAGCGGGAATTCTTTAATTACTATTTTCTTTGACAACATTTATGGCATCAGGACGATACAACCAGCAACATGCCCGTTGGAAATTTACAAAGAGTTCTGCAAGTCGTAAAACGACTGAAAAAGGAGACGGTTAAGAAACTGAAAGCTGATTTACCTCTCAAAGAAAAAAAAAAAAAAGACCACAATTCCCAGTGTGAAAATCTACCTAAGAACACATCTGTCAGAAAAAAAAAAAAAAGATCTGTTGATTGGACAACTGCCAACACTTAATAAAGGATGTTCCACAACATTTGACATTCAAACAAGATGCCGTTTTCACCGTTACCTTCTACAACACTACATGTAAACTCCCAGATGAGTGCTCTGTGAATCTTTAATGCCAATGTAGGAACTTTTGATGAATAAAAAAATAAAACTGAGAATGAAAGATGTAAATAAAAGGAAAGCATACAAACACTGCCTTAAGTGGATACTGCCATTTAAACAGTTTAGCAGAGTAGCCCCATGGGAGGTATCCCAAGAACCCTTCGGGGTCTAGAGTGGCCCTGCAGGGGAACTGACGCAATCTGCAAATAATAAAAGGAGAGATGGCGCTTGAAAGCACAGCTTGTGATTGAACAATGCTCCACGATTTCTGCCATACAGAGAAAGGACGCAGCAGAGAGCTGTGAGGACTGCTTCCCCGTGGCCAAACACGCCGCAACAGACAGCTGTGTGTGTTTTTGCTGTGAAGACGCAGAGAAAACGATCTGTTCGCATTGATTAAGAGCAGAATTTAGCATTGCTGCTGTTGTCTTTGGCTACAAAGTTTGGAATTGACAAACGCAATTACTGACAGGTGTGTCTTACGGTTTGCCTAAACATGCAACAGCTTATAGTTGTGGTGCGAATATTAGGCCTTAAAGAGATAGTTCACGCAAAAATGAAAATTCTATCATTATTTATTTACTTTCATGATGTTACAAACCTGTAAGATCTTTGTTCATCTTCGGAACACAAATTAAAATATGTTTGATGAAATCCGAGAGCTTTCATTAAAATAAGAAAACAAACCTAGGTGTAAGCAATTTGACAAAAAAATGATCACAGTCCAGATGTAAAACTCTCTAAACCCATCTGACATCTTTCTTTAAAAAATCAATTTTTATCAGGCTCCAATGTATAGGTTTGCACCTAAGTACCTGTACTTCTGATTGGGCTGAGGCTGGGATTTTAGCGAGTTTGAAGTAAAAGTATTTGATGGATGTATAATGTGTGTCGAGAGCATTCACTCAGTATCATTATGTAAGATGTAAATAAAAGCAAACAAACACTGCCTTAAGTGTATACTGCCATTTAAACAGTTTAGCAGAGTAGCCCCATGGGAGTTATTCCAAGAAACCTTCCAAAATTGTTGAGAATTTTTAGAAATTTTACAGTTCTTGTCACCAGTGTCATTATAACAAAAAACTAGGCTAATAAAAAACAAACAAAACAAAACTGAAGACTGAATAAAAAAAATAAGAAAACAAATAAGGAAAGATACATACATTGTATAAATTAACCAAATGTACAAAAACACTGCATATTCTTTAATGAGTAAACTGAACATATATATATATATATATATATATATATATATTCTTCTTATTAAAGTTACAAAAGTGATTTAGTCAAGAGCAGTGAGAGATTTTCTCTCTTTTGTTGTTTGATTAACATGAATGACAGACTGCAGAAATACTGGACTGCTGTCACTTTAAGACCTCCTCAGATCCAACATACTGTTACACGTGCATTCTTTCTAAGCTGTTTGCTTTCACTTAAGACCCATATTACTGTGTTTATGAGGATACTTGCAAAGACGGCCATTTTAAGACATAAATGTGTGTATTTAACCATTCGAGGCCTATAAGGTGTCAAAATAACTCAAATATAGCTCTGTGACCACAGTTGAACGTGTCTCTCTGACAGGGCTCAGAAACATTTTCTAAGACAGCATGCGGATATAGCAAAATTAGTTATCTTTCACTGATGATTGCATTTCAACGACTTAAAATATCATTTTTTAAACCGCAATGCTTGACAGACAATTTACATCCAAGACGTTCATGTCTTTCTTTCTTTTATGTTTATTGAGGAAAACATTTCAGGAATTTTCTCCATAAAGTGGACTTCTATGGTGCCTGTGATTTTAAACTTCCAAAATGCAGTTTAAATGCAGCATTTGAGGTTAAAAATTATATAAATAGTATTTTTTTTATTTTATTTTATTTTATTTTATTTTTTAGAAAAATAACCAATTGTTTCACTAGATTAGACCCTTTTTCCTCAGCTGGGATCATCTAGAGCCCTTTGAAGCTGCATTTAAATCGCATTTTGGAACTTCAAACTTGCAGGCCGATTAAATTCCTGAAATGTTTTCCTCAATAAACATAACTTCTTCACGACTGAAGACAGAAAAACATGGACATCTTGGATGACAAGGGGGTGAGTAAATTATCTGTACATTTTTGTTCTGGAAGTGAACTAATCCTTTAATGTTTAAAGATGAATGATTCCAACCAAGACACAGAACATTTTTAGAAGTTAAACTTATATTAACTTAACCTGGCATCTTTAAAATATGGAATTCATGTGCAAGATGATAAAAAAAGCGCTGCTACGCACTGTACTACAATAAATAAAGCACAGTGTAAAACAAAAACACTAAAACAGGCCTCACAAACGTACTGTTACTGTGTGAATGTAGTCTTTCACTACCTGCTGACGTGTTGGACTCATTTCATTCATTAAATCCAGCACAAACTCAGTCCTTGCATTCAATTAGTTGTTCTCCTGTGTTGGAATTTGTCATTCTGGCCTTGTGATTTGATTTTGGCTTTGTGTTTAGGGAGCCACACTGTTCACACGGCTAGCATTAACTATTCACAAGTAGCTACAGCATTCAGACGGAAAGAACAAGGGCAGAGTTCAGCCATCTGACACGTGTAACCTAGCAGATTTCTAGCTTAGCGTCTGCATCATTTAAACATGCAGATGATGTTTTCGTTTCTAATTAAAGAGCAGTTGTCTGATTGAGTGTTTTCTCTCGAAAACTAAGCGCCACATGGCTAAAAAGGCTAGCTGGAAATTGCTGCCAGAGAGAGTGGAGTGTACGCACGACCATAAGCCATCTGAAATGTGGGCGTCACTCTGCCCGACATCACCGACACAGTCTAAACCATGTTCATCAGGGTTAGCTTATCCCACTATCCAAAACAAACAAGCACATAAGCAACCAAACCTCTGACAGCAACTCCAACGCCAATGCCCTCAAGCATTAGCAAGGCTAGCTTCGGCCATTACGGTTCGCGTGGAGGAGCCAGAACAAATATTGACAGGGAGTAACTGGGACTTGTTTCCCAAACACTGTGCAATGTCCTTGTGGACAAGGAAAGAGGAACATTGGTTTTTACTGTGAAATCAATAGAGAAAAGGGAACATTTTGTTGTAGGTGTAATTTAAGCAAACATCAGAAGTATTCTGACTACAGTAAGTACTGCTCAATATATGTTTTAAAACCTCAGTTTTGGATGTTGAATTCTTCAAAACAGCTCTACGTCCTTCTCTGAGTTTCCTTCAAGCAAATTAGTTTAAGTGCCTCAATGTTTTCTGCCTTGAGGGTCAAATCTGGTGGTACGGAATATTTCTCCTTTTCACATTCAGAACTAATAGGTTTTAGTGCTTGCTTAAGTAATTAAATAACCCCTGCACTATGAGAGCATTACTTGCCTGCTACTCTTTGCAAAAATGACATAGTAACATAAACATCTAAAATTATCTGTGCTGTTCTCCTAGTTCAACACTGCTCTTGAGACTCACTTTCAGTTTTCAAATATGGAAAAATCTATCATTAAAAGTGTGAATTATTAAATGTTTACAAAGATGATTTTCTAAACAAAGACTAAAATAATCATAAACCACTGAGAAGGTTATTTATAAATGCTTTAAAAACATCCCACAGCTGTGGCATCATTTTACGGCAACAAATAAATGCTAAAAATGTTCTCAAAAAATCAATTTATTAATAATGTAAAAAGGAATTTCCAATGCAATATATATATTTATATATACATAATTGTCATTTCCACACGATGTGATAGAAATGGCTATGGGACATTGTTAGTACACAAATTAAGTAGCTATTAAAGGGTTAGTTCACCCAAAAATGATGCTCTCTGAACCTCTATAGACAGCAAGGTACCAAGAACAAAATTTTATGAAGTATTATGAAATATTTTTTGTGCGCAAAATAAATAAATAAATACATAAATAATGACTTTACTCAACAATTCTTCTTCTCTGTGTCACCCTACCGCTATATTGGAGAGTACCACGACACTTCATGAAATCATAGTTGAAGCATTGATGTCACATCAACTATTTTTTCGATGTTCTTGGTACCTTTCTGGACCTTCAACGTGGAAGGAACCTTGCTGTCTACGTAGGGTCAGAAAGCGCTCGGATTTCATCAAAAGCATCTTAATTTGTGTTCCGAAGATGAACAAAGTTCTTGTGGGTTTGTAACGACATGAGTAATTTATGACAGAATTTTTGGGCGAACTATGCTTTTACAATCATAAAATGAAAGTGTTTTAAGATGTATTTCATTTAGATTTAATACATTTAAGTTTATGTTCTGAATGTTCACATTTAAAGAAAATACGAAACATGAGCACAGAAGGAGCAGTGTAAAATATAGCAGTCTCTCTGGCTCCAAATTCACTGAGATAAGATGTATTTGGCCACAAAGAATGATAGGAAGAAATCCGACAGCCTCTCATATCCGCTCATTTCTCCAGACCATATGTATCATTCACTCATCCATCCATTCATTCGTCTGCGCATTCGAAGCAACGTCGTCAATCTAGCCCAACGACTCCGGCACAATGACTTTCTCGAGATTAATTCCATCGTTCAAGCGGAACTATACAAGGGCGGGGTAAAATTACGAATGCGTTTATGAGTTATTAATGGCCTCGGCCCGCTGGTTCCCAAACGGGTCTGGGGTTCCAAACCATGCAGGGCGGACGGAGCTGGGTTATAGAGCTATACAACTCAATAAATAATTCAACGGCATTACTTGGATTTCCAGAATTGCCATACATTATACATGCAGTTCAACAAATGTCTCTGCTATTATACACATATCTGTACACTTCAGCTGTGCAGTAATTAATCTCCTAAATGTGTGCCAAAAAACTACAGAGATCTTTTCACCCTCCCTGCTACATTTTTCATGCCGAGGTTTTGACACACTCCAGTGCACCCAAAGAAAATCAGCGTCCACGTGAAGGAGGAAGGGAGGGGAGGACAGACGGATGGATTTTTTGTTGTTTCTGGCTTTGCGGGATTGATTTTCATCTCCCGAAGAACTGGGCTAATCTCAATCCTTCTTCTAATCTGGGTCCAAAGCACTTGAAACCCAAGACTTCTTCGCTGATGAATAAAAACAAGTGTCTGTTTGTGCAACATAGCTGATTATGTGCAGATGAAGGACGAACACCATGTTATCCAAAATATGAAAGACAAGGTGAGATTTGTGGTCACACTCTTCCGTTGTTAACATGAAGTGGTGTGAGAAATTTAAGACGTTTATTGCGACATTCTGCTCTTGTCTTGTTCTGTTAAATTTGATGATTTATTAATGAGCGAGTAAATATAGCAGAGTATCATATGAGTTCAGAACACACACACACACACATGCAATAAACAGCCACACAAACAGCAATCACAAGGTAAAGAAAATAAAACCCCTGCAACACTAGAAGGACTAAAGCCTGGAGAAATCAAACAAACAAAGGCAGGATTTACTGTAGGGTCTCATGTGCACCGTTTAGACCTGGCAGACAAGTGCTGTTTAGATTTCCCTCGTATACTGCAGAACACATCGATCACATGTGTATATCAAAAACGCCTATCAATAATTCAGCGCAAACACGCCATCTGAAAATATGAACGAGACACCAAGGACAGAAGAAAGAACAAATTTAATACGCAAAAGCTAAAGAAGGACGAGCTGGAACCGAGAGAGACGGAAAAACTCCTCTCCGAACTTTTATGATTATCTTTCCTTGATCCCCATTTTTCTCCCAGTCTTTTGTCTTTTACTCCAAGCCGCAAACAAACGCTCGATTTCTCAGGCAGAGAGCTAAAAGGAGGTGGAGGGGGGAGCATTTCAAAATGTCCAAACCTCAGTCTACATAAGTACACTAAAAGAAGGGAAGAGAAGATATAAGAAGAGAAGAGCTCTTAGAGGACAAACAATGGGCTGTTAGACACATCAAGGGGAAATGTTATGACTCAATTTGCTAGTACACACATACACAAGCACACACACACACTAATACCCCCTCCCACACCGCACACACACACACACACACACACACACAATGTACCGTATAATGCAGCATGCAAGGACAGAACCATTAGCATGCATGACTGTGCTCACACTCCCGCTGTCCCACCGCAAAACACACACACACACAGCGCGAGAGAAAGAGGGCACTAAACAGATTGTCAGACATTGACTCTCTCATGCCTTGCCATTTGACAGTATTTCGCTTCAGTTCCCAAAGCAATACATCTAGAGCTCATGCAGCAATCTGATTACCTGACAGCCGCTTTTATCGCTCAATTTTGCAAAAACAAGGTGACAGAAACCCAATCTCTATGAAACACTGCGACTTCGCCGCACCACACAACAGCATTATGCCACGAGCACAACTACAGTCCTCATATCAAAGCAGTTACTCAACAGCGTGATCTGTTGTCATCTACTTCTCACTCCTCTTTTTGTGCATTTAATGGAAAGAAACAGCTCTGATGGACAATCCCTGGAGAGGCATCACTATTGTCCAGTGGCAAACTCCCTCCAATTGCTGACCTTTACTACTGGAGTGTGTCAAGCCCGCTGCCCTCCCCCTGCGCTACATGAATTGCTACTCCTGCCTTACCGGTTTGACCTTAAGTGGCTCAGCTTACCTCTATATTCAGGATAAACAAAATAAAAAAGGCGAATGAAAGCTTCAAAACATTTTAAACTGCATGCAGCGTTCACTTCATAAACATTTTATAGTAACGCTTACAGAAAAACATCAATTTAATAGCAAACACTGCAATTGCATTCAAATCAAGCTTCATATGCACTTTACTATATGCTTGCAAGACACTGAAGGCAGACTGTCGCCACCTAGGGGACACTTTTATAGTCGAGAACACCAACCCTGACACTCACAGCAGCCGTATAAGCCTCTGGCTCATACACACATTTCCACTCTCTAAAATGGAGGTAAGTAACAGTAAAATGCTATTTTTTTAAGTAAAAATAATAAATTAGTTTTCCAAAGCACTTTTTAAAAAAATAAAAAGTCTGATATGCTGTTTGCATATTTGAGGATGGGTATTAAACACTCTCTAGACAAGAATTAAGAAAATCCCCTGCTACCAGGATAGAAGGATACCACTGAAGATTTTCTTTAAACCTCAATTCACCATTAAGTAATAGATCCGGACGCCTGTGGTGCAATTAAGCGTTATTACATCCCTTTATCCAGGAAACTTTTCTCAGCCAATCGAATTACACCCCTCATTCTGTTGTGTTCTCTGAGAGTAGACAGCCCTGGTGCTGTAATTGACCCTGAACGTCTTTTCATTTTAGACGTGGGCTATTACTTCAATGGCCAGCTGTTCGCAACCTCTGGATCAGCTACTATAAAACACCATTAAGGAGCTGCTGGTCTTACCTTCTCGCGCTGTTGGCCTGAAATGAAGCATTTGGAAATGCCCCTGCGCAGCTATGTGCCAAGCAGTGAGGAATATGTATATATACATATCTGAGTTCAGATGCAAAACCCCCTAAAAGCCATCTATATATTTGTTTGTTTGTTTGTTTATCCATTCATTTTTTTAGCTTTCATTCTACCTCTAGCTTCGATGACAGATGTAGATGACAGCACCCGAACACATCGATCGACAGGGACTGGAAAGGGAGGGATTTCTAGCATTTTTTATAACCTCTCAACTGGGATTCGTATTTCTATGGCTCTCTTTTAATCTCGCTCTCTCTCTGTTCCAGGCCAGGGGAGAGAAGAGCCAGATTGTTTTACGGGCTCAGTAACAGGATAGCAGATCTGCCTCTTGCCACACTTCTGCTGTAAATAATGGAGAGTATATTCTGTACTGTATGGATCTGTGTAAACACAGCATGCACTCTATGTATGTGTTTTGGAGCTTGTTTGTTGCAGTGACAGAGTGAAGGTAGTGAGCGAATAGGGCATGTAACTATGCTGTAGTGCCTGCGTCTGCGGTTTGATGAGACCTCTGCAGTTATCGTACTCATTATTAAAGGGCCCAGAATAATGGGCCTCACTCTGACCTCTGACCTGCAGCTGGGACGCGATGAATAGCAACGCACATGCTCGCACAATCACAAGCAAACACATGCAGCAGATCTAGAGAATGTTAATCACAGAAGACATGCATGAAAACATGCAAATACAAATTCAAGCTTATCCACAAAAACACCCACTTCTCTGAAATCACATGCTATATCACAATGCTAATGTGCTCTGGGTGAGTGTTTACTGGTGTCAAATTCCTAACCCTAAATATTAGCAATAGCAACAAAAAAAAATGCTCCTACATAGAAATATGTATATGAAATTTGTTAAAAGCATTAAAATAAAGCAAGAGAGAAAGCTAAATTAATTTTTGCCAGCTGTAATCTCAATCGCTGCACATACACACGTACCTGATGTACACAGTTTAAAGAGGTGACTTTAGCCTCATCTGACACGACAGATTTCAAACGACTTTAAACTGGCTTAGCAGCACAGACACACATAAGTTGTCACTGGCTTAACCAAATCGCTCCACACAAAGACGCATTAGCAAGGAACGAGGAAATCTTGGGAAGCTCTTTCTTTCATTGAAATGCGGCCTGAGCGTCTTTAATAGAGATAGGATTGTCACAGTATTCTTGTGTACGAAGGTGCGACAAACCAGCTGAGTAAGTAATAGAGTAAAAGTGTTTTACAATGCCAAGGCTGAAAATTGAAATGTTCAAGGTCAAGACAAATTGCATTACATTGGATGAAAACACATTTTATGTATTTACTTGACCTAGTGTCTGAACAATAGCAGAAAATGAAAAAAGAAAACAAGAGCATTAATTCTGTCATTGTACGAGGCGAACCGTAGGGGCCTTGCATTCAAAGCGCCACAGGAAACTACATATTGATCGAAGCTCTATTCATTTGCAATATAGTAGCTGGAAATATATTCCAGGCAATAGCAGCAAATCATCACGGTACGGCCGTTATGAAATAACAAGCCTTTAGGGCTGAACCTGTCAGTGCATCAAATCTCTCCACACCAGAGGTAACATCAAAACAATATCTCCAGAAGAGAATTGTGTTCCATACTCAATTTCCTCTTAACGCATTACCTGAAACAATATGAGCAAAGCTAGATTTCAAAAAACGATAGCAAGGTGCTTTTTGGCATCTGGCGAGGGGTGGAGAGCGACTCGTGTTACATATTATCACCGGTTGTGATCCCCTTCGATTCCCCCCACACTATGATTCACTGGCTGCTTTGTATGCACACACATCTACTCATCCATTCATGTATTGACCTAGTGAGACAGAGCAGGATGAGAGGGGGATGGAGGGCAATAAGAAAGAAGAATATAAGTTGTCTGTCCTACCTGTATTATTGACATCCTGTTCACTGGCGTCTCGGTGGTGTTCGTAACAGGTCCTGTGAAGCTGGTGTGACAGCCAACGTGCCCTTGAGGAACACTGAGGTTGTTGGCGGTGGGTTTGAGGTACATGACCTCTGACCTTGGAGAGCTGAGGGGCAGACGGGTTTGGTAGTCGAAGTACATGGGTGAGGTGGCCAGAGATGGACTGCTGACAACGTTCATTACGTTCATGGTGTCCCGTTCCTCCACTTCGCTCTGCACCAGCATGATGTCATTCTTGTTGATCTTCTTCTTCTTGCTCTTGCCAAGCTGCGGGTGAGTGTACTCGGCGATGCGACAGTTGTATGTGCGAATCTCCTTGTTCTCCCGTTTGCACTTGACTGCTATGGTGATCATGGCGGCAAGAAGCATAATTGAGATGATACTCAGGGTTACGATTAGTGGGAGCGACATGTCCCAGTTATGGTGTTCCGCGTTGATGCGTGGTTCACCCTCTGGTAAGGGTCCGGAGTATGCTTTGACGATAAGTTTCGCCATGGCGGACAGTGACGGCTTGCCATGGTCGGTCACCTTGATGATGAGTTCCACAACAGGTGCCACCTCTTCCCAGAGTGGCTGGGCTGTCCGTACCTCACCCGTCACCGAGTCAATCTCAAACAGGTGTTCCTCATTGCCATCTGAAATCTCGTAGGTGAGACGACCGCTTTCACCAAAATCATTGTCCACCGCTCTCACGGTGGTGATAATGTGTCCGACTCCCACGTTCCGAGGCACATGGATCTCTGCAGTGTCGTTCTGAAGTAATGGAAGGACAATGACGGGAATGTTATCATTAACATCCAGCACGCTGACACGGACAGTGGTGTTGCTCTCCAGGTGAGGGTTACCTGAATCCTTTGCCTGGACTTTAAAGTCAAAATACTTGGTTTGCTCATAGTTGAAACTCCTCAGGGCATAAATAGCACCATCAGTAGGTTTGATGTTAACGTATGTAGTGATAGATTCCTCGCTTACATTAGAAGGAAGGAGGGAATAGGACACAGTACCGTTTTGGCCCAAATCTGGGTCATGAGCAAGAACGGAACCCAGGTATTCCCCTGGGATGTTGTTTTCAGGCACCTGGAGAAGGTAGACCATTTTTGTGAAGCGGGGTGCATTGTCATTTTCATCTAAAATCTTAACCGTGAAAGACTTTGTTGAGTTTAGAGGTGGGTTTCCATTGTCTTTTGCCACAATAGTGATGTTATATTCATCTTTTACCTCCCTATCCAGGGGTCTGTCGGTCACTACCGTGTAGAAGTTATCATAGTTCTCCTCCAGCTTGAAAGGAACATTCCCCAAAATCCTACATTGGAGCTGCCCGTTGCGGCCTGAGTCTTTGTCTGTGACTCTGACGAGTGCAATCACCGTCCCTGGAGTTGCTGCTTCACTAACCGCCCCCTGACGCACAGCTACGAAACCTATTGACGGCCAGTTGTCATTCCTGTCAAGCACTTTAACTGTGACTTTACAATGGCCAGGAATTGGGTTGGGACCTTGATCCTTTGCCTGAACATCAATCTCTATAATTGGGTTCTCCTCAAAGTCGATTTTACCCTGAATCTTTATGACACCCGTTCGGGGGTCTATTGAGAACAACTCTTTGATCCTGTCTGGGACATAACAGCTAAAAGAATAAGTAACCTGCCCGTTAATTCCTTCATCGGGATCTGTAGCATTTAAATCTATCAGTACCATGCCTGGGGGGGAATTCTCAGGGATCTCCACTACGTATGAGGGCTGTTCAAACACAGGGCTGTTGTCATTGGAATCAGTGACTTTCACGTTGATTTGCATCGTGCCTGATTTGGGATATTCCCCTCCATCTGTGGCAGTTATAATTAAAGTGTGATGGCTACGTTCCTCTCGATCTAAGGACCTCTGAACGACCAATTCAGGGAACTTAGTTCCATCCCCTCTGGATTTAACATCCAAAGAGAATATACTATAATCATCCCTCGTGATCTGATATGTTTTCAGGCCATTTTCCTTAGTGTCAGGGTCGTAGGCAGCAGCCAAGGGGAAACGTGTGCCTGGGGCTGCGTTCTCAGATATGTCAATATCGATCTGTTCAGAGGGAAAGCTTGGTGCGTTGTCATTTATGTCCTGTATCTCAACTTTAATCATGCAGATCTCCTTGTCGTTGGCAAACACTTCCATGGAGAGCTGGCACTTGGGGTTTTGTCTGCACAGTGTTTCCCTGTCGATGCGCTGTTTAGTGTATAATAGCCCGCTTTCGGGATCCACATCGATAAGGTGTGGGGCGGAGTTCTCCAACACCCTGAAGTTGGATTTTTTCCCCTGCTCTCCCAGTTCAAGCTCCGCATCCTTGGCAATGTTTCCAATGACGCCCTGAATTTTCTCCTCAGGTATTGAGTAGTTCAAGTTTTTCAACGTCAGGGCTTGCGCCCATAAAAGTAGGAAAAGGAAAACAGAAAGATGCATCCCTTTAAGTGAGAGTGTTTCTGATGCGTTTTACGCCTCCGACCTGTTGATCTTCCCAGCAATATCACAATTTCTACTTTCAATTACTGAGCACACATGCCGAATCATGATAAAAAATGTATAAAGTCATTATGTCGGCTTTTCCTTTGAATGCTCTTTCTTTCCTCGGTAGCAGGGCTCCCTTTATCCTGAGTTTTTACAACAAACGGTGAGGCTGTACAGCTAATTTATATTCTGCTGAACGCCCAGGCGCATTGGAGGCATAATCACAATCCAGTTTCCACAAAGAAATAGCCTTTCCCAGCCTCTTCGCCTGTAATAAAAATAAAAGGGAAAAACAAATCTCCATCAGATTACGGCATGTTACATTGCACTTGATCATTTAAATTCTGACACAGAGAATTAAACAAACACCTCGTGTCTCAACATATACGCTTTATTTTCTCTGTAGCGTGGCCGCGTAATTCTAATGCGTAATTCCTCATTCCCTGGCGAACGACGTGGATGGCATGTCAATCCAACCTTGAGATGCGTCGGAGCGCTTTACCGCTGAACACAGGTGAATGTTTGTGTTATTCTGCTCTCAACATGTAGGCTAAGCAATGCGTCGAGGATGCGCCATGTGGCAAGAAGAGCGTTACGCGCATCAAACGCGCAATTATGGATAAAGGTGGTGAGCAAATAAAAACGCATAAATCTCTTTCTGTGTCCCTGCGTCCTGAAACAGCTGCTTAACTGATGCCATATCTATACCTTGCTGTCTTAAGGCAACCCCCTGAATGCAAATGCGTTGAAATAAGCCTCTTAACCGGCATAATCCGGCTGTTAAATACAATTCTTACATAGTCGCATAAAGCAGAGCGAATGAAACACAATCCTGGATGGTTATTTATACTGCGCTTCTTGAATAAATACGAGAAGAAGCTGTTGCATCCTCTCTGGCACCGTGCGCATCCAGCAGCTCCAGGAGCATATATGACATGTCATGTCGTCTTTTTTTCACGATGACACTTTGGAACAGAATGATGATGAGAAACATCACACAGACTTACCTGTAACCTTATATCCACTCTAAACACAACCATCACCAAAGACGAGTTACATCCTTCATGCACCTTCCCAATGAGTGGAAAAAAAACTCCAACTAGACTGTATGGCAAAATAAAGTGCTCCCCAAAAGTACGCTTGTAATGTCAATGAGGCTGATTAGGATGCAGTGACTCTCCTCCGCTCACGGACTCAGACTGGAGACGCTTCAGGACAGATATCTTGACCCAAGCGTAAAATATACATCCACAACCGTTGATATCGCCAGCGCGAACTGCCTCTTGTACTGCAATGATGCGGGGTAAGACATCCCCGTGATAAATGCGTCCTGGCCCCACAGGAGGCTATACGTCCAGTCCCAAATTAAAAAATTAAAAAAAAAACCGAGAAGGCAAAAATAAGTGAGTCCAAAGTTTAAATGTGGATAACAACCGAAAGTGTTCAGTCCAATCCTACTGTCACTAAGACCAGCTGTCAATAACGGTACGGGAATAAATGCACTGTGGTGTGCCGGTGTCCCTTCTGCCTCCTCTGCGTGTTTCTCTCTCTGACTGTCTCACTCTGTCTCATAGTGCATTAAACATTGTTACTGATCCGCCGCCAACCAATAGATGACGGAGGAGGGGGGTAACGCACCCAATCGGGTTCTTGGAATTCAAATTGTGGGCGGGGCTTTCAAAGCGGTCCTTTATGTGACTGATGTGGACGCGTTTCTAAGCGCAGACGGGAGTTTATAAAAGACTCTTGTACTTTGAGAGCTCGAGCGGGGTTGGAAATCTTTATGTTAAAGAAACTTTTTATTCAGACTGGGTTTCAGTAGCTAGACTGTTCTCATACACACACACACACACACACACACATACATTTACCTTACCAATGGTCATAGATAAGTCCTGATGGTGGTAAATATTGTCATACCTTTGTGTGGCTGTCATATTTGCAACGTGATAAGTGTTTACCACCCACAGACTGTTCTGTGTTTAAAAGAAACATATTTCCAATTTGGCACTGAAGCTACTTGAGACTTACTGATGAAGCTGTAGAGGCTACATACACCTAAAATGATCAAAAACATACACTGCACTAGATGAATAAACAATTAGAAACCTACAGGCTATACAAGATCATCGTTTGGTCTTATTCATTGAGCTTTCTAGAACTCACTTGCCAGTTTCACAAGCTGTCTGTCTTTGTTTCTCTTTTTTTTTTTTTTTTTTTTTTTTTTTTTTTTAAGCAACATTTTGGTGCTGCTTGTATAACTTTCGATTTGGCCCAAGGAAAGAGAAATAAAAGCAACAGTAAAGCATGTTATTGGAACTGCGTTAAAATGCAAGTAGCCCCTCACTGCAGAACAAGAATCAGGGGGTGGGGTTGGATCCAGATCCAACTCCTCCCACTTTACATATACCTAAACCTACCCATCTCCACCCCTAAACCTACCCATGTCCACCCCTAATCCTACCATCTCCACCTTCTAGATGGGGATCCAACCCCACCCCCTGGATGTTGTATTCTGCAGTGAGGGGCTACTGTAAAATGCAGGGATTCTAAAGAGTTACTATTATACAAGTTGTTCATTTGCTAGCTTGTGTGTAAATCTCAAGAAATATACCTAATGATTAGAAGAGGAAAAGTAAGATACAAGATGGCTTGACCTGACTTAACTTCAGCTAGCATCTGTGTGTTTCTATATGTTTGCCAGTTATGTCTGGTAGAGAATATTGTAGTTAATATAGTTTATAGAACCTCTCTTAAAACAGGCAGTCACGTTATAAACTAATTAATATACTTTGCATATTTCACTTCAAAACAGTGAAAATATGCAAGGGTTTTATACTGTTCTGCACTCAGACAAAATAAAAAAAACACAGATATAAATGCTTTTAAATGCTATATAAATGCTTCATGAGATGTGCCAAGCAGTTGAAGGATGAAAAGGAAACAGAAAACTCAGGATGCCTCCACTAGCTCATTAGGCCCTCTAGTGGACACCTTTGAACCTTCAACTAGAGCTTTCCTCCTTTTGTCAGTCTAAGGTTATAGCACATTACATACATTGTGTACTGTACATAGATATTAAAATGTACTGTATATAGCATATTTCTAATACATTTAATGTCATGGTATTTTACTGAATATGAAATATTTGTGTTTCAGAGAGATAAATATTTAATAATGTATATTTATTCAACTTTAAACATTGTAGAATTATGTCAATTATTTAATTATAAATTGCATGAATTACTATTTTATTTAATTATAAATAATAATAAACATTTAATTTATCAATATATTATGTAGTGCAATTCTTTGGAACAAAAATAAATCTATTTAGGTAGATTTCACCCTTGTCCACAGATCTGGTGTCAGTCACGCTCTGTAATCCTCTTTGATATGGCAAATAATAAATCTGAGTCCAGATCTGCTGGCTTTGTCTGACGCGAGTCTTCACTGGCTCATATTGGAGGCTGCTCGCATGGGCCTGACTCATCATCGGCCAACATGGGGATTGGAGCCGGTGTCTGAATTCATTGTGAATTCCGGCACACGGCACGTTAATATTCTAGAGATGCTTCTCCATTGTCATATCATTACAGGGCTGCCTCTGTAATGCAGGCCGTTTGAAGCTTCTCTGTCTCTAATGCCCTTTGATTATGCGCAGATAGAGGAGCGTTTGATAGTGCTTCAGCTGTAAATCTTTCCGCTCATGCTCAATATGGGCTGCATATCCTTGACCTTGGACGTGACCTTTTCTTCTTGACGTAGATGATGAGGTTTTTCTATACTTTGAGAAGTGTCTTGGTCACAAGGTGGGGATAGAAGTGGGAGCACATATCTGTATTTTTGTATCTTTCATCTTATGCCTCTTCTTGACTACATGGAAGATCCATATGGTGTTACTGGCAAGCTGAAACTCACATGTGAAATACTTCAGCGGATTCTAAGGGACTTTCTGAGAGGAGCCATACGGCACATGTGCTTGTGTGTGTGTTGTTTCAAATCTGTCCTCTTGTTGCTTGGAGAAGCTGAAAGCGCTCTTCAGGATTCCAACTGAATCTACTTCAGACTCTATCAGTGTGTCCTGAGGGTCCGGCCTTGATGAAAAACCACCATATCCACACAATGGAAGCTCTGCTATTAACAGCTGTCTCTATTAGTCCAATTAAATTGCCTTAAGACATGCCGGCGACAGAAGCCACATTTGGACGGATGAAGGCGAATAGCTACATTAAAACACAATTTTGCAAATTAAATTTCAATTTAATGGCACAGTTTTTCTTCAGGTAATGAGACTGTGCGAGGGCCTGGTCTTTTTGGACCGGCTGTCTCTCTCTCTCCTTCTCTCTTCCTTCTATGGAGATGAGGTTTTTATGCGGTACAAAATGCAATTTTTTTCATGTCTGCCGAGGACAATTCTCAGAGGAGGCGGTTTTTCAGTGTAGCTGCCCTTTCCAGTAACATTTTCATCTGCGTTTGCGCTCTTCTCCTCTTGTTCTGTTTTGCAATGGTAAGGGAATGAAGGGGTGTGTTAGAATCAGAGATTTTCTGTCACTGCACTCGCAAAAGACAGATGACAGACCTTCACACTTATCTTCCCATCTATCTATATATATTCATATGTCTATCTGCCTTTCTATCTATTGATCTATTGAAGTGTCTATCTATCTATCTGTGTGTCTATCAACTATGTCTGTCTATCTAAAGTGTCTATCAACTGTCTGTCTGTCTGTCTGTCTATCTAAAGTGTCTATCCATCTATCTATCTATCTATCTATCTATCTATATATCTGTCTATCAACTATGTCTATCTAAAGTGTCTATTAACTATGTCTGTCTTTTGAAGTGTTTATCAACTGTCTATCTGTCTATGTATGTAAATTGTCTATCAACTAGGGCTGCACGATTTGGGAAATTTTCCATATTGCGATTATTGGGGTCAATATTGCGATATGCGATTGCGATAAATGGTATTGGGGGCACAATATGGGGGTTCATGAATTATGATCTTCTAGAACATTTGACCTATTAACTGAAGTTCTTTTCACAAATTGGGCATAAATTAAAACAGTATAAATAACCAAAAAAAAAAAAAAAAGTAAAACACAGTGCAAACAATAAATGCATCCATAATCAAAGTAGGCTACTCTCCTAATATTCAAAGTGCCAATACAGACCAACTTTTTCAAGCATGATACAGAGCTATAGACAACTACACAACCTATTATAGCTTACATACCAATAACAGCCTAGATATGTCACGTAGACTAATTTGCGCGCATTGGCGCGTCACTCTTTATACGCCGGGTATTATAATTGCTTTTCAATGCGCGTACGCGTTTTTCTTTCGGTTTAACTTTAACTGTCGCGGGAAACTCTTCGGTGCTTTCTACAATACAGCGTACATTCTACAATACAAGACATTAATGTAAAAGTGGAGCAGACATGTCACTCCCCATCCCCAATGGAAATTACGCTCCTGTGTATGGGCATCATGTCTTGTGCCATGCAGTGCGTTATGGAGTCTGTGATTTCGTTATGTCTAAACGAACACTTATAATATGGCGTGAGGCTCGCGAACACATCTGTAATTATGTTTTGTTTTGATATAAATTTGCTGTATTGCCACGTGATGTAGCAACTTTAATTTTGCAAATCTTGCACAATACATCTCTCTGCTCGGTGTCAGTAATCTCAAATCCAAAACATCGTCATATAACAGAGGTAGAGTTTTCTGGCTACCAGATCAGTTTCCTCGGCACCCATCTGCGTGAACGTGCACGCTTGCGCGCCACAGGTGCATTGCCTGTACTGAGAGACTGTCAGATCTTTTTATTTATTTATTTCATCTTTTGTTTTGTTTTGTTCGCAGCACGGCAAATTATGCAAACTACGCAAATTAGGAAACTGTTCTCAGAAAACATGTGTTCTCAAGTGCACACAATTGTTTATTTAATATAATCGCAACATTTTCGCGTCATAATCGCACAGTCTGAAAATCACGATTGCGATTGCGATTCGATTAATCGTGCAGCACTACTATCAACTGTCTGTCTGTCTGCCTACCTATCTAAAGTGTCTATTAACTGTCTATCGAAGTGTCTATCAACTGTCTGTCTGTCTGTCTGTCTGTCTATCTATCTATCGATCTATCTAAAGTGTCTATCAACTGTCTGTCTATCTATCTAAAGTGTCTATCAACTGTCTGTCTGTCTGTCTATCTAAAGTGTCTATCAACTGTCTGTCTGTCTATCTGAACTGTCTGTTTATCTATTGAAGTGTCTATCACCTGGCTGTTTATCTATCAAAGTGTCTTTTAATTATCAATTTATCTACCTACAGAACTGTCTATCTACCGAACTGTCTATCAACTGTCTTGCTCCACAAGCCACCCACACATGGAAAGGTCAATAAAATAGTGAAACGTGTGCATAGCAGCAGGAGTCACCCACCCACCCCTGCTGTACATTCAGTGTTGAGAACAGTTAAGCAGGCTTTCAGATTAGACACCACAACAACTCAAGAAAAAGGCCCAGTGTGTGGCTCCAGCTCACCGCGAGCCAAGCAAGAATGTCTGGGTCAGACCTGGGGCAGTTTGAGAGAAGAAGGTTTCCTCTTTACCCTGCTAGACACCCTCAATCCGCCTTACAGCAGGGGGGTCTTGGCTGAGCGGAGGAGGAGAGAGCGACAGGTCTGCTGGCTTCATTCGCTCTGTCTGTGTGGAGTCCCTGCCATGCTGCATTCAGAGGACTGGTAATGGTGCTGAGGTGATGTCTGGGTGTGAGAAAGAGAGAGACCTTGCCAAGCTGGATTCTGAGACATGACACTAAGTAAAAGTGCAAGAGTCTGAGCGGATATATGTTGTTTTGTACCACATCACGAAGCTTTTGTAAAGTTCCCGAGGAGCTGAATGTACAGAGATTTCTCACTCATTTACTCTGAGGAATTATAATCAACTGAAAACAGATTTGAATTTACTTTTCTCTAAGAGCAGCCATAATATTTTGAATGTGTTAAAATATGTCTGTGTCTACATTGTTGCTGTAATGACTGTAATGAAAAAATAATTTTAGAGCCCAGAACTGAATATCTGTTGCCACTGTCAATAAGCATTACATTCATACATGCTTATCCACCTTTTTTTCCAAGAGTGGGAGTGGCCATTTGTAAATTGTATGGGTCTGGCTTCTGGTCTCATCTACGTACAGCAATTTTCAGCTGTACAAAAGATCTTGTTTTGCTGCTTGATATTGCAAATTGGTGTCTTACCATATTATTTTAATGTATTGACTTTTTTTTGTTGTTGTTTAATTATGAGCACACTGGTTACCGCACGTTGTTCTTCTTATCTTGCGTCTTTCGGTGGGTGTACTGTGTTTCAAAAACATTAAAAGTTTAACCTAAACGCGTCTATATACTTTGCGTTTTTTATTTTATTTTTTTTTATTTCACAGCACCTCACTCTGTAAAATCAAAATCACAATCTACCTCTATTTCTTTTTTTACTTGCATTGATTTAATCTTAAACTCGCCCTGCCAGTAGAGATTGGAAGCACGTTGATGAACTCGAGGGTTTGCGCTCTCTCTTTTTTTCCCACCTGCTCCCAGTGGAGCTAAACTTCTCTTTCTTTCTTTCTCTCTCTCTTTCTCTTCTGTCCTGCAGGTGTGAGATAAGCTGACAAAGGCGAAATTCTAATTAATGTTTTGTCAGTCTAAAACACCCTGAGAAACGTGAGATCAGTGGACGACAGTGATATCGGACTGCACATACATACAAATATACCATTTTAATTAATGTTCAGAAGATTAAATTAAGAAATAAACAGCTGAAAGTTTCTCAAGCTAATGGTACAAGCAGCCATTGTAGCCACATAAAAACACATTCAATTCTGTGCTTTCTTCCACCATAGATAATTGACTCATTTTTTTCCTTCTGCCTTATAAACATCACACAGACAAACCACTTAACTGTAATTGCCACTGTGTTATGAAAGTAACAACTCTCGTAATGCAGATGACAGGAAGTTACAAATCACATCAATCATTAGCGAAATCATTCCACTAACCTTAAACCAGGCTAAACTCAAGATCACTAAATAATGTTTATTTACAGTCAGTTGCAAAGTTTCACCATGTGTCATTTCTATTGATTATGTATAAATGACAAAGTATAAATCAGAAGCTTTTTTTTTTTTTTTTTACTTATTTATTATTTGGTACCACATATGTGCTGTAAAGTTGTCTAATTCGTCCTAAATAATGCTCCGTAAAGTTTATTCAGAAACGAATAAACTTTTTATTTCAAGTTCATTACTATACATGATTTTTGCTTATTTCTACAAACTCAGACACACGTTTAATGCATTAGATGATGCATTTAGCCCGAAACATCTTTTAAAAGCTATCAAATCATTTCCCACATGCAGACTGTACTTCTACCCATCAGAAAACTGTTTTTGTTCCTTTAAACCAACACCCACTTGAACAAACACCCACATTTTCAGTGTGCTGTAATTGGTGTGTAATGCTGTTGCTCTGCATTCATCATATTGAGTTGCCCGTTGTTTTGGGCCTCTACAGGGTTGGTGTATATATCTAAACCGGACACGGACTTGGCAGGAGAAACGAATGCTCTACATGTGATTATTGATCAGTCCTGAAGCACAGCCAACTTTGAAGTGTCAACACTGCAAGCGAGCCACGCCACGTGATAAACTGAGAAACACTCCAAACATGCTTCCTGGTTTTGTTGTGTTTCACGCTCGCAGTGTAGACGGGCTGTTACAGCGCAAACCCATTGAGTGCGTTCACTGTAGATGTGGGATAGTTAACCAGCCTCCACAGCCCAACATCTCAGCAATTTTACATCCCTTTTCTCTGCCTCCCTCTCTGTATTTCTCTCGTATTCTAGCCCTACGGGCATGATCATTGTCTATATGAAAACAGCGCACGATCACTATACTCAAATCTATTTCTGTCCTAGTGGGAATTGCAATAAATTGGTTTGTGTGAGACAATGCTCTTTATAGACGACAGGGACGGCCTCCGCGCTCTCATTTGTTCATCTCAGCCGTAAGGACGGAATAGAAACTTGCACTACTTCACACTAAAATGGGTCAGAGGGATTTTTTTCTTTGTTCTGGGGAGTTGGGTCAGCACATGATTTCAGGCAAAGCACATGAGCCCTAAAGAAGTAAAGAAATTGTTTTAAATTGTTCAAGTTTTTAATGAAGGCACCCTAATAGTTCACTAGGAGAGGTCTGATTAAATCGGATGTGACAAAAAGCCACAATGCTGCCAACCTTGAAAACTGAATGAATCTAAGCAAAGTAAAAAATATATATATATTCCAGACAGGTAAACACAAGGATGAACTTGATTTGTGCCACACTGTGTTAGGCTGCTGAGAATATTTATTGAAATTAAGCAAAATTTAAAAACTCAGTCAAGACCAGTCAATTTTTCTTTTTAGCCAATTTCATGTGAATATTTTTGCACACTGCAAAATGTTGTGGGCCTATGCTAATTCATGATAATTGTTCAACATATTACAACATATACAGGTGCATCTCAATAAATTAGAATGTCATGGAGAAGTTCATTTATTTCAACTCAAACTGTGAAACTTGTGTATTAAATAAATTCAGTGCACACAGACTGAAGTACTTTAAGTCTTTGGTTCTTTTAATTGTGATGATTTTGGCTCACATTTAGCAAAAACCCACCAATTCAACAATCTCAACAAATTAGAATGCTTCATAAGACCAGTAAAATAAAAAAAAAATAAAATAAAATAATTTTGTGAATTGTTGGCTTTCTGGAAAGCATGTTCATTTACTTGGAGGTGATCAGTCTGTGGCACTGCTGAGGTGGTATGGAAGCCCAGGTTTCTTCGACAGTGGCCTTCAGCTCATCTGCATTTTTTGGTCTCTTGTTTCTCATTTTCCTCTTGACAATACCCCACAGATTGTCTATGGGGTTCAGGTCTGGTGAGTTTGCTGGCCAGTCAAGCACACAAACACCATGATCATTTAACCAACTGTTGGTGCTAGGCGCAGTGTGGGCAGGTGCCAAATCCTGCTGGAAAATGAAATCAGCATCTTTAAAAAGCTGGTCAGCAGAAAGAAGCATGAAGTGCTATAAAAGTCCTTGGTAAACAGGTGCAGTGACTTTGGGTTTCAAAAAACACAGTGGACCAACATCAGCAGATGATATTGCACCCAAAATCAGCACAGACTGTGGAAACTTACCACTGGACTTCAAGCAACTTTGGCTATGAGCTTCTCCACCCTTCCTCCAGACTCTAGGACATTGGTTTCCAAATGAAATACAAAACTTCTGAAAAGATGACTTTGGACCACTGGGCAACAGTCCAGTACTACTTCTCCTTAGCCCGGGTAAGACACCTCTGATGTTGTATGTGGTTCAGGAGTGGCTTAACAAAAGGAAAACTGTATATGACAACTGTAGCCAAATTCCTTGACACGTCTGTGTGTGCCTTGACCCCAGCCTTAGTCCATTCACCCAAGTTCATGAATCGATTTTGCTTGACAAGCCTTGTTCTCCTGCATTTTCTTGTGCATCTTTTTCTTTCTACATTTATGTATAATCATTTTTATTCCCGTTTTAATTCATTTTAAATTATTATTTTTTTAAATCATTTTAAATGTTTTTATTGTTGTGATTATTACTTTATGATTATTTTAACTCATCTTATGTTTTTATGATTTTATTATTTCCTTTTGTGTAAAGCACTTTGAATTACCATTGTGTATGAAATGTGCTACATAAATGAACTTGCCTTGCCTTGCCTGCCTTCCACACTTTTTCCTTCCACTCAACTTTCTGTTAACAGCACTCTGTGAACAGCCAGCTTCTTTGGCAATAAATGTTTGTGGCTTACCCTCCTTGTGAAGGGTGTCAATGATTGTCTTCTGGACAACTTTCAGATTGGCAATCAGTCTTCCCCATGATTGTGTAGCCTAGTGAACCAAACTGAGAGATCATTTTGAAGGCTCAGGAAATCTTTGCAGGTGTTTTGAGTTGATTAGCTGATTGCCATGTCATCATATTCCAATTTGTTAAGATACTTTGGTGGGTTTTTTGTTATGTCAGCCAAAATCATTACACTTAAAAGAACCAAAGACTTAAACAACTTCAGTCTGTTTGCATTGAATTGATTTAATACACAAGTATTGATTTAATACACATTCCACCGCAAGCAAATGTGAGCGGACACGGACACGGAGCAAAAACACCCGGACTCTGTTTTAATCATTCTTGGGGATTTTAACAAAGCAAATCTCTCCCGTGAACTGCCAAAATACAGACAGCATGTTACATGTCCCACCAGAGACAGTAATATTTTGGATCATTGTTACACAACAATTAAAGACGCATATCACTCTGTCGCGCGGGCGGCTTTGGGGCTCTCTGATCACTGCGTGGTTCACCTTATTCCAACCTACAGGCAAAAACTTAAATCTGCTAAACCTGTAGTAAAGACTGTGAAGAGATGGACCACCGAAACAGAGCAGGCCTTACAAGCCTGTTTTGGATTGACTGATTGGAGTATTTTCGAAGCTGCTGTCACAGACCTGGACGAGCTCACAGAGACTGTTACTTCATACATCCGTTTCTGTGAGGATATATGCATTCCTACCAGAACTTATCTAACATTCAGCAATGATAAGCCATGGTTTACAGCAAAACTCAGACATCTTCGTCAGGCCAAAGAGGATGCCTACAGGAAAGGGGATAGAGCTGTGTACAATCAGGCCAGGAACACACTGAATAAGGAGATTAGAGTGGCTAAAAGGACCTATGCAAAAAGGTTAGAAGATCAGTTCATTTCTAACGACCCATCTTCAGTGTGGACCGGTCTGAAAGCCATCACAAATTACAAGACACCATCCCCAAACACTGAGGCGAATCAACGACTTTCTGAAGACCTGAATGAGTTTTATTGTAGATTTGAAAGCCCCCACACCTGCTCAGACGATCTCTTCTCACAACCATCAACACCTCCAGCAACCCCCCTCTCCCCCCCTCCTGCCTTACAATTAACTGAAAACGACGTGTGCCAGGTCTTCAGGAAAAACAAAAGAAAAAAGGCATCAGGTCCAGACGGTGTGTCACCAGTCTGTCTGAAAACCTGTGCTGATGAGCTGGCCCCCATTTTCTCACAAATTTTCAACAAATCTCTTGCATTGTGTGAAGTCCCTGCCTGCTTCAAGCGCTCCACCATCATCCCCATTCCCAAGAAACCCAAGCTAACAGGACTTAACGACTACAGACCTGTGGCACTAACGCCTGTCGTCATGAAGTCGTTTGAGAAACTGGTTTTAGCTTATCTGAAGGACATTACTGGACCCTTACTGGACCCCCTGCAGTTTGCTTACCGAGCAAACAGATCTGTGGATGATGCTGTAAACATGGCATTGCACTTCATTCTGCAACATCTGGACAGGCCACGGTCTTACGTGAGGATCCTGTTTGTGGACTTCAGTTCAGCTTTCAATACCATCATTCCTACACTCCTCCAAACCAAACTGCTCCAGCTCTCTGTTCCCAGCCCTCTCTGTCAATGGATCAACAGCTTTCTGACAGATAGGCAACAGCAGGTGAGAATGGGGAAATTCATGTCCAGCAGTCGCACTATCAGCACCGGTGCCCCTCAGGGTTGTGTTCTCTCCCCTCTGCTCTTCTCCCTCTACACCAATGATTGCACCTCTAAAGACTCCTCTGTCAAGCTCCTGAAGTTTGCGGATGACACCACACTTATCGGCCTCATTCAGGACGGTGATGAGTCTGCTTACAGACAGGAGGTAAAAGAGCTGGCTGTCTGGTGCAGTCATAACAACCTGGAGCTCAACACGCTCAAAACAGTAGAGATGATAGTGGACTTCAGGAGGAACCCCCCTGCACTTTCCCCACTCACCATCATGGACAGCACTGTGGCTACAGTGGAGACATTTAAGTTCCTGGGATCTTTCATCTCCCAGGACATGAAGTGGGACACTCACATTGACTCCATTGTAAAAAAGGCCCAACAAAGATTGTACTTCCTTCGCCAGCTGAAGAAGTTGAACCTACCACAGGAGTTGTTAAAGCAGTTCTACTCAGCTGTCATCGAGTCTGTTCTGTGCACATCAATAACTGTCTGGTTTGTCTCAGCTACAAAATCAGACATCAGAAGATTACAGAGAACGGTTCGGACTGCAGAGAGGATTATTGGTGCTCCCCTGCCCACCCTTCAAGAACTGTATACATCCAGGGTGAAGAAAAGAGCTCAGAAAATCACCCTGGATCCCTCACATCCAAGCCATTCACTCTTTGAACCTTTGCCATCTGGCCGACGTTACAGAGCCCCTAACACCAGGACAACCAGGCACAAGAACAGTTTTTTCCCCCAGGCAATCCGACTTATGAACAGCTAAATGTTCACCCCGTTGTGCAATAAAAATATGTGCAATAACTTTCATCAAGCATCAACAGCACAACTGTATATGCCACTTATTTCTTAATTCATTTTTCTATATAAATATTTTTTGTGTCTATTTATATTTATATTTACATATGTATATTTTCTATTCTCTATTACCTTTATTTATTTTATTCTTATTTTTATTTTTATTTTATTTTATTTTATTTTTTTTATTGTCTGTGTTGTTGTCTATGTACCCTGGAAGCTAATGTCACAAAAACAAATTCCTTGTATGCGCAAGCATACTTGGCAATAAAGCTCTTTCTGAAGTTTCACAATTTGAGTTGAATTACTGAAATAAATGAACTTTTCCACAACATTCTAATTTATTGAGAAGCACTTGTACAAGTCTGATACATCTGTATCATCAGAGCATGGGTAAAGATCAAGAGGAAAAAGACATTCAGATCCATTTACCTTCTATTTCATAGACAGACATTTACATCTATTTCATAGACAGACAGTTTGTGATTTTGTCACTGAAAACACATTCATAGGTAGTGAAGAACATATGTGACCCTGGACCACAAAACCAGTCATAAGGGTCTATTTTTGGAAATTGAGATTTATATATAAATTGTTTTAATAAATCTGAAAGCTGAATAAAAAAGCTTTCTATTGATGTATGGTTTGTTAGGACAATATTTGGCTGAGATTCAACTATTATCTGGAAATCTGGAATCTGAGGGTGCAAAAAAAATCTAAATAAAATCGCCTTTAAAGTTGTCAAAATGAAGTTCTAGCAATGCATATTACTTATAAAAAATACGTTCTGATACATGTACGGTAGGAAATGTACAAAATATCTTCATGGAACATGTATCCTAATGATTTTTGGCATAAAAGAAAAATCTATAATGTTGACCCATACAATGTATTTTTGCCTATTGCTACAATAGGCTAACTGTCATACTCGCATTCACAAGAGTGGCATTCCAGCAGATGACATAGGTATAGCATAAGCTCTGATGAGAATAGGCTTAAAGTTTTGTTTACAGCAAAGGAAAACCAGTCACCTCTTGACTTCTATTGAAATCCTCTAACTTTTTTCTTTACAAATCCATGTTTTGTACTTCTAATTTGTGGCCGGTGTTTTGTTTTGCTTTCTCCTCTGCACTTCCACGTTTGACACTTTGGCGTTTGTCACTGTTCGCCAAAGGCTAAGGCATCCACTGGAACATCACTCTCTAGTGAACATGTGTATGACAGTTAGCGGAAGCTAGAGATTATGGTCTACTAAGCTGTAAATATAAATATTTTTCTTATACAAATGCATCGATTCACTTCATAAGAACGGTGTGGGGTACTTTTTATGATGGATGGACACACTTTATTTTTCTTTAAAATCTGGACCACTACCCACCGTCATTATATAATATTATATTATTATATTTTTTATGTAACTCTGTTTGTATTTGTCTGAAAGAAGAAAGTCATATATACCTAGGATGGCTTGGAAACATACAGACTACACAGAACATCCTTACTATGACCATTTCAGGTATATTCTTTTAAAACTTTGCTAAATGAATTATAAATGAACAAATGTAAAAAGAATTTAGACATTTAGATGAAAACATTAAGCAACAGTGCACTGACTTTTCTGTTTTACCAACAAAATACTGATATATACTGCCTTCCAAAAGTTTAGAAATGCCCTAGAAAAGTGGGGTTTTGGACAATATTGGCATGAATCCTTTTTAATTTGTGATAATTTTGCACTGATAAACGACAACACAAACTACGAAAACATATTTTATTTCATAAACAGTTTATACATAGAAAAAACGTACATTTTCGATTTATCAAAATATCCACCATTAGCAGCTGTTACAGCTCTGCATAATCTGGGCATCCGAGCTGTCAGTTTATTCAAACATTGACTTGATATATTACTCCAAGCCTTCTGAAGGATTGCCCAAAGATGATTCACACTGGTTGGACACTTCCTACAGACATCACGGTCCAGTTCCTCCCAGAGTAGCTCAATTGGGTTGAGGTCGGGTGATTGGGGGGGCCATTCTATGACAGATATGATGGTCTTCAATGATAATGTCAAGTTACTTTAATGTATTTGCACCAAAAAATGACTGATTTATGCTGATATGTCCAAAACCACACTTTGCCTTTTTTCACAGGGGTGTTTCCAAACTTTTGGAGGGCAGTGTATTAAGCACACAGTCATGTACACAGTAATGAGTCATGAAATAAACAGGGTTTACCTGCATATATAGATTGGATCAGTTTGTGTTTTCCCTGCAGGGAATCAAACCCTGATGTTGCTAGTTGCATATCTTTGAGCTCCAAAAGAAAGCAGGGGGAGAGTTTAAGAAAGTCTCTCTCCTATTCAGATTTTCATCCCTTTTATGCTCTAGGTTACATATTTGTAGATGAAGCATCCTATCTACAGTAAATAAATCCCCTGCTCTGACATCTACTGTATGACAAGTGTGTGTGTGTGTGTGTGTGAGAGAGAGACTGCTGAGAGCTCACAGCAAGGAATTCACATGACTGACAGCCTCACTCATGAATTAATAATGTGAATCACAGTCAACACGAAATCTATAATAAATCCATCGTCACTTTAATCAGGAAAATCTCTCTCTCTTGATCTATTCGGCTCTCAGAGAATGCCATGTTTTCTCAGTGTAACACTGCAATTAGCTGTGTCAAAAATCGAACTGAATGAGGTTGAGTAAAATTATTTTGTTCCATGTTCCGTCAGGTTGCTGCACAGAACCAAACATTCAAATTCATTTCTTGCTTCATTCCGACCAACAAAGTAATTATAACAAGGTCAAAGACTCCATCAAGGATGAAATTCTTTTCTTAGCTCTTAATTTGGTTTGTCCTTGACTAATTCACACACTTTTTTTTTTTAGTCCCCACACATACTCTTTATTATAGTTTGTTGCTTGAAGTCCTTACAGTACATCTATCAAATAAAAGAACCAGTTGAGGGTAATGAAGTCACGCATTATCAAAGAAGTATCGTAAAATAAAATGAAGAAAGGTATATATGCGTAGATGGCTATTTAGAAGCCATGTGTGTGTCACAGGGCCAGGATGAGGCTGAAATCGTGCCTGAGGAAGCTACTGTCAGGCGACTCTGTTCTCAAGCTGCAATTTAGCCCCAATTATTGTTATTATTCACCCAAAGAAAGGGATGTGGACAAGGGGTCATTTTGGTGGAAAGAGACAGAGCAGGAAGTGAGGAGGAGAACAATTCATTGAGATTCTCCCCTTATTCATCTTCGGTTAATTTGGAAGATTTGAAACAATATAACGGCAAATCATCTCGGTTCAGCTGGGTTTTTTGTTTAAAGCCCATTAGAGATCTTTCTACATTAAAGCCTTATAAAAGCGTTTTTAGGATACATTTGGGAGAATCTCATGAAAATTTCACCTTTCACCCCAAAAACAACAAACGAAAAACACAATTATATTATTTTCATGAGTATCATTATTTTTAATCAAAGTATTATTACCAGAATGCACATGGAGATTTCTTATTTGAAATTCCTGTTATTCTGAATTATAATCTCATTAGATTCTCATTCAAATCAGTTTACAGTAAAAATTATTTGTTTTTTTAATGTAGACTTTTGCATGTATATTTTACAAATTTAATTTTGCTCACATTACAGTTATGAGATTTCTGTTAATTCTTTTAAATCTCTTAACCTGTTTAAGGCAAACAAAAGTTTACATAAGGTAAAAATATACCACGTTCAATTTGAATTTATTTACTACTAAAGATATGCTATAATTTATACTAATATATAATAACGAATTGTCCATTAATGGTACAGAAGATAATGTAAATCTACAAAATGTTCTGTTTTAGCATTGAAGGAAATGTTCTGAGAATTTTCTACCACCAAATTACCTTTTTAATTTGCTGGTAGAAAATTACCCCCCCCTTTTTTTTTTTTTTTTCTAACTACAGTGTAATAAGAATTACAGCAAATCTGAAAAATAAATCTAAATTGGCTTCATTTCCATTTAGCAAAATAAAACTGATAATTTTTGTTGTTTTTTTGGATGAAACAACTTTCTTTTTGTCTTTTTTGTGAATTTAGGGTGAAAAATTTAAACTTGCATTCATATTATTAAAAAAATGATTTATGAAAAGACAAACTGAGTATCAGCAGTGCACCCTGCTTTTCTGACTGAAGTGGCAGAAACCCATGAAAACCAGGCCGTAATTCCACTGAGGCACTGCTGGATCACGTTATAAACCTGTCCAAAATACTTCTGAGGAAAGAGAGCTTTGAGAATAAGACACTCAGCCACATCTAACTCGTCTTGACTCGTATTTTTGCCAGTGCGCTTCCGTTAAGAGCAGCCCCTTATGATCTCACAATGCCTGCTCGCACACTTTGATGTGGAAATCAGGGGTGACAATGTTAGTTAATGTGGTGGGGGGTTTACATGCCACTCAGTCCTGCACACTCAATGGCTTCCAATAGAAAGATACACATATTTCTCTGCAGGAATTTCTCACCAGAGGCCATTAAAGGGCATATTTGATATATAAAACATTACAATCCATATAAAGGGTAGCTTACATTGAAAACATGAACAAATTAATCACTTACTTACCCTCATGTTGTTCCAAACTTGCATCACTTTCTTTCAGTCTTCTGTGGAAAACAAAAGAAGATATCAGTCTCACTGTGTTGAAAGTTAATGGGGTTCAGTGTTGTTTTGGAGCCCATTAACTGTATGGACAAAACCATTTTTGTGTGTCTTACAATTAAAGAGGTACATATTTGACACAATATTTACTTAAAATTCAATATATATTCATTACAATTATTCAGTGCTATACTGGCAGATTTTGTAACTGAAGGAAGGATTCCAAATCCTAAAATGGCTGAAAAACCCACATTTTGGCAGAATCCACTTTTTGGCGCTTTTCTTATTCTAACTTCCATTTACTTGCTCTTGTGTTCCGGTCTCCATAGAAATTAATGTTAAAATGGGGTAAAAAATAAAAAATAAAAATAAGAGACAATTTATTAAACTAAAACTTTTTCAATATTAATAAATATAAAAATGTGCTGTGCTGTTGTTGGCTGCCACAGTAACAGTAATAAGCAAGGAATTACTGTAAACTACTAGTTTTGAGTACAAGCAAATCTGTCTGTGTCCAGCGCTGTATGCCTTGCATAAGCGATGACAGAAGAAAACAAGCATCGCTTGCAGCAACTGTGTGTGAAATAAAGGTTATACAGTGGAGGTCAAAGGTTTACATACACCTTGCAGAATCTGCAAAATGTAATTATTTTACCAAAATAAGAGGGATTATATAAAATGCATGTTATTTTTTTTTTTTTAGCACTGATCTAAATAAGATATTTCACATAAAAAAAAGAACATACATTAAGAACCAGGAGTGTGAAGCTTTATAAGCTACAGAAGATACTTACATGTTTCCAAGACAAAATAACTTAAATTTACCCTGATCTTCAAATTCAAAAAGTTGTCACCCCCCGGCTCTTAATGCATTGTGTTTCCTTCTGAAGCATCAGTGGGCATTTGAGTCCTCAGTTGTCCTCAGTGTGAAAAAGATGAAAAGATGAATCTCAAAATCATACAGTCACTGTTGGAAAGGGTTCAAATACACAAAAGTGCTGAAAAACCAAAGAACAGTGGGCAGTTTAACTGTTCAGGACAAACAAGGGACTCATGAATCTGCGGATTATTCAGGTAACAACACAGTATTAAGAATCAAGTGACCGTAAACCTTTTAGCAGGGTAATTTTTTTAAAGATTCAGCTATTATTTTCTCTTGTGGACTATATGTAAATGTCTTTTATGTGAAATATCGTATTCAGATCAGTACTAAATAAAAAGTAACATGCATTTTGTATAAACCCTCTCATTTTGGTAAAACAATTAACTTTTGACCTGTTTTCAATGCAGCTAACCTTGCGTCGCTTGATGTCTTCTACCCACCCATTAAACTATGACATGTGAGTTACTACAAAAAGACAGACATTGTGACACTGTGAAGTGATGAATCTAGATGCCATGTGCTTTTTAAAACCATTTACGTAGGTTTAACATTATACTATCGGCTCAGAAAATACATTAATTTGACTAGAAACACCAGAGGCTGGATATGCAAAGCATTGTTCCAGTCGGGAAAGGCTTATGCGTTCAGGATAAAGATGCTGATTGGTCTATATAGCATACCACAAACGATATAGAAACATCTGGTTGAATCCAGCTGATTTCAAAGGCAGATCTGCCAGCGCAACATATTGATCAATCTTTCTTGATGTATTTCCGCCCCTTAAAATAGCACTAGCAATATTTAAATAGCTGTCAGACGGATCTATGTCCTACTGATGCACCTGCGAAGAGACAATGATTAGAGATTGATGCTTCTCACCACTGAGATAAAACAAATCACTCTCTCCCTCTCTGACTTTTTCTGCCCCCTCCTTCCTCTCTCCTCTCTCATCCTCTCCCTAAATAGCTGTTAAGTGTTTGTTCTTTCTCGCTCTCCTTCTGCCTCCCTCTCCGTCGTTCTGTGCGCCGGCTTGTGTTTCTGCGGTGTATAAATGGAAGCGTGCTTGTGCAGGTATCGAACCAGCAATTCACAGCTGGTTCCTGCTATTATCTTCAGCTACAAAGCCAAGTCAGGCATGTAACCCATTTCAAGTGTCGTGTCCCCTCATGCATGAGCTGCGTTCACTCTTTCTGCCTGCTCACATGTGCTATCTCTCTCTCCCTATCGCTCCACACTCTTTCATGCCAGGAGGAATCAAGGTGGAGTAAAATAAACAGTATTCCTTACTGACTTCCAGGTGACGCACCAGTCCCCCATACCCAATGCGCTTTTTATAAAGAGCAAAACACTCCCGTCTCTATTATTTATGACTGTTGAGTGCCAGCTATGTTATGCGGTTAAAGATGTTTAGCTGTGTTTAATTCCCTCGGGAAACATAGAGACGACTTAAATTTACCCATTACCTCATAGGATGTTGTTTCTCGCAACGGTAGCAACATATCAGATTGCTTACGGTGAGTACATGTGTTTATAGGAGCTGTGTGAACTGAGCTGAGTATAGATTTTAAAAGAGACAGTTCATCAAAAAATGAAAATCTGATTAGCCGTTTGGAATCTCGTTTTGACAGCACTCATCCACTGCAGAGGATTCATCAGTGAATAGTGATAATCCATATAAAGGGGTAGGCTCTGCTGAAATAAATAAATAAATAAATAAATAAATAAATAATATTCTGTCATCATTTACTTACCCTTATGTTGTTGCAACCTTGTATCACTTTCTTTCAGTCTTCTGTGAAAAACAAAAGAAGGTGTCAGTCTCATTGTGTTTTGAATATAATAAGACTGTATAAGTTATAATCAAATGGGTACATATTTAATACACTAGTTTCCTCAAAATTGTATCTCACTATGGTAGAAATATCAGATTGCTTATTGTTTGTACAGATACAAGTGTATTTATAAGCTGTGTGAACTAGTTTAGATATTGAAAGCAACAGTTCACCAAAAAATGAAAATTGGATCTGCCTTTTGAGCTCTCATTCTGACGGCACCCATTCACTGCAGACGGCTCTCATTCTGACGGCACCCATTCACTGCATTGGTGGGCAAGTGATGTAATGCTACATTTCTCCAAATCTGTTTGATGAAGAAACAAACTCATTCGCAACTGATGTCCTGAGGGTGATTTTCAGCAAATTTCACTATTCTATTCTATTAGGCACAAATATTAAAGTACTTCCAAATAAAATAGGATTTGTAGGAAAACAGTGTAGGCAATGATTTGACCTGATCATTAAAAAAAAAAAAAAAAGCAATCACATTTTGATTAAAAATGACTAAACCAAACATGGTCTTTGCAGTAGCATACACTGACAAATCACAATAAAAGCAGGGAAATCTGTTTTGAGAAAGTAAATAAGGTCATTTTTGATTTTGTGTTGACTTTAAATGTCATACAAGCCCATCTTGCCTACTTTACATACTGGACCCAGTAGTTGCACTGCATGCAAATGAACAGACATCTGAGCAAGCCATTCTTTTGCCCTACATTCTATACTCATTTAGGCTTAACTATTTCTATTATACCACATTTTTAAAAATCAATTTTTAAGCTAATAGTCCTGGGACAGTGCATGTCATGATTTATGTTCAACACTTCTAGTGTGCTCTTTTGCCCCACCTAGTGGTACCTCCAAAATTGCCTCAGCACTAATTGCACATTATGTTTCTGTACTTCAGTTCATCATATGTGAGAACTAATGAAATATTCAAAGTCTGAGAGATGGTGAAAAACTTAAAAAAGAAGGGTTTTGAGGCAGTGCACTTGTTGTGCATAATTTAACACTCATATTCATTTTAGAATGACTTGTCTTTGTGTTTAGTGTCTCAGAGACTTGGGTATAAAAAATAAGTAATAACATTCATTTTAAAATCAACATCGGTTTGTTTCAAAATGTTAAACTTTAACCCTCTGTAGTATCACAAAGATATTTCTGCCTGTTATCCAGTATTGTAAGTAAAACACACTGTAGAATAATAGATTAAAACAAATCTGTAAAATGCTCAAGTTAAATCAACATCAGCATTTAGTCATATTTAATCATTTTTGCTCCCAATGTGCCAATGGAAAAAAAAAAAAAAAAAAAGAGAAACTGAGTATCAATCTTAAACTATAATATTATGTATGTTTTCTTCTATTGTGAAAGTGTGTATGAAGGAGAGATGAACCTCATTAAGCAAATGAAACCTGTAACACAATATTGTTGTTTATGTACCATTGCACTGATTTTCTCTTTCACAAACCTTTATACAGCACAAACACAACACAAACAAAAAGGTATTGGTAGAAATTTGAACACTTTTTATCCATTTTGCTGCCTGAGAGCTGACCTCAAATGACAAGGCCTTAATTTCATTCATCCTTTCAATAAATCATGATTTATAACATTTTGTCATTCACTTCATTTAGTTTTTTGCCCTCAACCTTGATTCTGTCTTCCACGCTTTCATATTCTTTTTCTTTATCCATTTTGACCCGTGACCTCTATCGTTTGTCCCCAATTTTCTGTCTTTTCATGCGCACACACATGCAAACAGTTTGTGTATGTGTGTATGTGAAGTCCAGAGGTAGCAGGTATAAACACAGTTATTGTGTGTGAATGTGGTTATTGTAATTGCTGTTATTTGCTTTGGCCTCTCGTGGAACAAGGTGTGAAATCATGTAGAAAAAAAAAAGTACATAATAACTTGATTTGTATTCTGCATGTTCATGTACGTTATGTAGAGTACAAATGAATGAACTATCTACAATGAATGTGGACAACGGTACCAAGAAGTGATTAACTCTTATCAGTGACATGAAAAATTGAGAATAATAATAAAGGAAACAAAAGGTTCACAGAAGCATACACATCTAATCCTGCCAATCACATCTCTAAGGATGCATACATGGCTGCTCAACTAAGTCCTGAGAAAATTCTTCTGGCATCCCTCCACCACGCCTACTCCATAATTACATCCATAGCACTCACTGCCCTCAAGCCCTTACATTGCATATAGTTAGCCACATCCGTTTACATGCATTCCTGTCACTCTCACTAACTATAAGAAGATTCTAAGCAGGTGTGCTTCTACAGGTTTCTAGCAACAAATCATTTGTCTGTCCACTGAAAATGAAAACTCTGTGTAAAACCATACAATTACAGCCAGTCTGAACATATTTTGTTTTAAAGTGAAAGCACAGCTGAAAATGAAAATTCTGGGATTATTTACTCACCCTCATGATATTCTAAACCTGTATTACTTAGTTATGGGGTTGGGTGATAGAATGTAATCTCGATATTTTTCGATATATATTTTGATCAATAAATTGTTAATGCTGCCAACTTTAAAAGAGTATCCCAACTATGACTAAATCCACAAAAATCTGAGGGTTCATTTACATTTTAAAGTATAGTTTATTAACAAAAACAAATGAAACATTTGGCCTTAAAAAATTAAGACAACTTACTAAAATAAACATAATTTGTAAGTGTTTTCTTTTCCAAAAAGACAAGTCCGTTTACATCGTCTGGCTTTAAGAGGTAGATTAAATGTGCAATATGTAAACAAAACTATACAACTAGAAATTGCACACAATTCGTCAAACTTTAAATTTTATTTATTTTTTGTCAGGAAGACTACAGTGTCTGGCTTTAAGAGGAAGATTAAGGGGTCGTTCATGTCGCGCCTAAAAATGCATGGAAAACGCTATGTGCACCACTTTCTCCTTCTTTCCAAAGTGCTTTGTAGCTTGCGCAACCAGGACCTGAGCTCTCTATGAAGACGCAGAAGTTTAGGCAAAGGAATAAAATAATTTCTAGAACTGAAAATCTTTGCAGTAGCTCTGCTACTAAATGTATTTAAAATGGTTGTTACGGGAAAGGATGAAGCAGATTGATTGGTCGGTTCTTGTCACATCCCCCGTGGTGGGCTTGTAGCATTCTGAAAAGATGAGATGTTTTTGTCTCGATGCGGTGCGGATGCGCCTTGAAAAAACTAACGCGTCGCGACCGCGTCACTTCCATTGCTTTTCAAATAGCCAGACCACTTCTATATGACTGAATTTGTGCTTCCTTTTTTTGATGACAACTTTATCATTTTTGGATAATAACTCAAGGTAAGTTTCACTTTCATCGCTGTTTCCACTCATTTTTGTAGGCCTTTGCTTTGCAGAGTGCTGTAGGAAATTGACTTTGTTCTTTGAGGTGAACGTTAAAGGGGGGGGGGGGGGGGGTACAATGGTGTTTTTTGTATAGTTGTTTACAGGGTTAAAGAGTTGGATTCTCATGCTAAACAAGGCCAAAGTTAAAAAAAAAAAATTGACAGAGAATGACAGAGAATTTCTGTGCCGAAAATCCTACTTCCGGCTTGGTACGAGTTTTGGCTGTTTTTTTTTTCCGATCGTGGCTGTAATGACGTAGACAAAGGTGGAACTCCTTATATGAACATTTTTCCCGAAAAAAGCATGCCCGTGCACGCATCGACTAGAGCGAGAAAAAGAGTGCGTCCATCAACGCGCTTCATTCGGCTGCACTGCTGCCAGGGATTCACTCGGGAAGAGTGTCTATTTAGGTTATAAGGCAAAGATAACTTTGCTCAGCTTCCAGAAGAACCCAGCGTTACGTGAACAGTGGATGCAGTTCTATTTCCGGGGCAGCAATGGAGTTTTGCAAGTGTGTTTGTTGATGAACGTTTCATATACAAAGCCCAGTTTGACTCTGGGTTTGCACATAGTTTGATACTGAAAGATGGAGCGGTCTCAACTATAAAAGATCCCGGTCATTATTCAGAACTGCAGAACGGCATCAAATGTCTGTGTTTCAATCTGAGCGCAATTTTATCGCAATTCAATATGATATTGTTCATCGGCACAGCCCTACTTAGTTACTTCTGTGGAATGCAAAGAGGAAATGGGGACTAGTGCTGTCAAGATCCAAAAATGATGTAATAAAAAGTATCAAAATGTAAATATTTGGGTGAACTATCACTTTAATACACTTATTTGCATTCTGATTCTGTTTACTGACATTTCTGTTTGCTGCAGGAATGAGTTCTAAAAGTTAAAAAGGAGTTTGTAATTCCATTTCCATCGTGTATATCAGTGTTTTTGTATAGGTTTTTGGTTAGATGCCTAGAATAAGGTCTGTGGTTATACTTTGACATTTTATACAGCAAAATACATTACTAACACCCCACTTGTGAGTTTTTAAAGCTTTTATTGTACATGTCTTGAAAAAGGCAGTGCTTCCAAGTGGCTAAATAGGTCTGCAGAGATTATGGGGGACATTAAACGTCATAACACTGAAGTGGAAAAACTATTTACTCACTAGTACAGCTTTGTTGTGTTTATCCTCACACTTTTGCAAACTATTTTACCTCGAACTTACCAGCTTCAATTCAATTCAAAAGTTGTGTTTATCTGTGGATAAAACACATATGACACAAACTTTTGCTGGACACTGAGCTTTTTATTTTTTTATTTTTTTTTTCTGCAAAAATCCAAGAGTGAAATAGAAAACTCAAGGGAATGTCAAGGGAATCAGAGTGATGCCAAATTTCGGGTGGTCTACAAAAATATGCCATCCCTGCAGCACTCTATAGAAACCAAGACAAATGCCCTGTTGTACCTGGTTAGAAAAAAATTATATTTGATTCACACTGATGTTATACACATTCAATGTTCTTTTTTTTTTTTTCTCAAAGAAGTCTCCTCTGCTCACCAAGCCTACATTTATTTGATTCAAAGTGAAGCAAAAACAGTACAGTTTTTAAATATTTGTACAATTTAAAATAACTGTTTTCTATTTGAATATTTTTTAAATGGAATTTATTCCTGTGATTTCAGAGCTGAATTATTAGCATCATTACTTCATTCTAATATTCTGATTTGCTGGTTAAAAAAAAGAAAAACATTTAATACTATTAAGTAGAAAACAGCTGGATAGGAGTTTTTCAGGTTTCTTTGATGAACAGAAAATTCTGATAAAAAGCAATAATCTGTAACAGAAATCTTTTGTAACATTATGAATGTCATTATTATCACTTGATCAATTTAAAGCATTCTTTCTTAATAAAAGTAATAATTTATAATAATAAATTTATTTCAGATCTTCAGATTTTTTTTTTTTTTAAGAATGCTAAAAAAAGTACTCAACTGTTTTAAATATTGGTAAAAAATAATAATAATAATGGTTCTTGAACATCAAAGCATATTAGAATGATTTCTGAAGGATCATGTGACACTAATGAATGGAGTAATGATGCTGAAAATGTAGCTTTGATCACAGGAATAAATTACATTTTTAAATATTTTCAAATAGAAAACAGTTATTTTCAAAAATTGCACTGTTTTTGCTGTACTTTGGATCAAATAAATGCAGGCTTGGTGAGCAGAAGAGACTTCTGACAAATCTTACTGATTTACTTCCACTCAAAGCAAGTAAGTTCACTGAGTGGCCATGTTTTTTTTTTGTTTTTGTTTTTAACACACATCTAATACATCTAGGCCAAATTATATAATACTTTTAGTTTTTTAGGCTAGGCTAAAAGAAAGAGTGTATGTTTCAGGTTCACCAAGCTAATGCACACTCTACCAATAAAATTTCTTTACTTCTTGCCATTTTTCTGCAAGATTCTATATCTTCTGCTCCTCATATGGTCTCCGTTGATGATTTTTATTCACTTTACAACACATGCTACACAAACGAAGAATAAAACCCGCCGAGGTTGACGAGAGGTTAACGGTAACGTCTGCGCCAATACAGATGCGAGGTTAACAGTAGAGTGCTGAAGCACAGATGAGAGGTTAACCATAAAGTTTGATGAGGTAGAGCCGAGAGGTAAAGCGGCCCAGCTACAATCTAACCCTTTAAAGAGAGGTCTCGGACCTGATGCGTGCGGTCTGATAGGAGGTTATCTCTCTGTTCAGGAGATGAAAATAAGGAGAGAAAATGGTTTCATGTTCCTCCTGTTTCCACGCCATCACTTTGACACACACCAGACAGTACAATCTGAGCTCGACCAAGCAGTTCCTTAGCAACCAAACACACTCATTTCCCTGTTTCGCTCCAGCTCGCTCTTCTCCTTTGCTCACTCTGTTGTATCTTGGTATTTCCCCAGGTTGAAATTGATAGAATTATCAGTCCGCTTTGATGTGGGGATGTACAGAGAGTAATAATTTGAAAGAAAGAGAGAGGCAGGGAGGAAGAGAGGAGGGAAAACAGCACATAACAGCCTAACCTTTGACCTCCAGTCCATCAGCTGGGCCTGTGGCAGCACTTCATCATCTTTAGGTGTCTCTCCCTCTCTTTTTGCAGCTAAAGGTCGTTTTAGAGGACCTGCAGTACGGTACGATCATGACACTGCTGTTTTGTGGCTGAATGATATCATCCGTCTGCTGACACCTACAGACAGTCAGATCGACAGTTCTTAAACACGAAGACTTGAATTTCTGCAGCAAAAACAGAATCACAAAACAATTACTAAGGGGGTGTTTACATGACATTTTCAACTAAAAACTTCTTCTTTTGTCCATGACAATTAGGGTTGGGTTTTCAATAGAGTGCTTTCACGACACATCATCAATCGGCCATATTGGCACTGAACGGTATCTTAATTATTACTGCTTGCATAGGCATCAATCCCATGGGTGCTCAGGGGCTGACAAGAGATATTCTCAGTTCATTTTAACCAATAAAAAGTGGATTGTAGCTTGTACGGCTTTATTCTCATTTTCATAGTTTATTTGAGGCAGGTTTTGGCGTTATTTTAATGCCAAATGTCAAGAGTGCATTATTGTAATTCGAGAGGGTGCCAGCACAAATCTTTTGGCTTGCAGCCTATATCCACAAGTTTCCATCAGGCGCTACTGTAAAAAAAGAATGTGGGTACAACTTCGGTGATGCAGTGAAAGTAGTATACCAGTGGTATTTTGTGTGCTAATTAGCGAAGAGGCTAGGAGTTTTTCAGATCATTGTTTACTTTGCTTTAAGTTGCAAACCTTTATGAGAGATGTCGCTGCGGTGCTCAGGGACAACATGTGCTTTTCAAAGTTGTGTTTGCACATCGTTAGCAAGTTTGGATCGCTAAATCTCGAATGACTGTCAACTAGTGAGGTGACATTTGAACCGAGGCATCGGAGCTTGTGTTAAGGGGTGTGCCAGATGAAGCCTTGATTCGAGGCTTGTGTTGTTAACGTAGAGATCACAAAACCAGTGACAAATGAAGCCTTACATTCTGTCCTGTCCTGTGTACATTCACTTTGCATGTTGGAATGTTCAAACCCACATTTATATGGTATTTCATGGGTAAGTTAATTTATCAGAGACAGAAATTCAACAAACACACTGTTACGTTTTTATTTGTGCACATAATATGAAACGATATATGGAATGTGTGGTGATTGTTTCATCTGAGGAAATTTCTTTCACAGGCTTTTGTCTGCTTTATTGTTTATTAACCACCAGAAATAGCTGTTTTCGACACTTAAAGCTTTGAATCTTTTGCCAAAACAGTCAGAGAAAATTCTCTGTGCTTCGCGAGTCTTCATTTGCCCATCAGTATGGTCAACTGTTGAATAAATGAGTGTCACGTCCTGCTTGTTTACTTTAAACCAAAAGATATTCTTACCAGTTTTGCCAGTTCTGCAGTTTTCCCGCAGAATTGGGCTACTTTCATACTGTTGCCGTGGGTTGAAGCGACCCCAATCACGTAATATTTAGTCCCTGGAATGCTAATTTTACCAGAGGACCCCCACCACAAAACATGTATTTTACAGGGGGACCGCTCTCGAATCGCAATTGGGCTACTTTCAGGCTAGTTTTGAGTAGCCATTGGGTGGGTTTTGTTGTAAAAAGCTGGCAACCCTGGTTCTCACATTTGACGCCTTCATGGGGCGTAGGAAACTTGTGGATAAAGATTGTGGCTCTGCACTCCCTCAAATTTTACGTGCGCACCCTCAAACTTTGTCCTATGTATCCGCCAATAAGTGCTTATTGTAAACAGGTATATATTAAATAATATTTGTGAAGCGCAGCCCTCATAGAAAGAAAGTGTGTTGGTTACTAAATAACGTATTTGCAGTACGTTTTACATATATATCAGGTACAGTACATGACAAATTTTCCCAAGGAAAAAAAAATCTTTAATATGCTGCAAAATATTCGAGAATCAGCTGGTACTACATTATATTGGGGGTTAAAATGAACTGATTTGTATACAAACGCTTACATTACACTCATTTAAGTTTTTATAACAATAAAGTTACAGTTACATAATTATATTTCTACTCCAATTCTGTTCTAAAACATAAACACAGAAATAGTGGCTGTCATAAAAACATGACGGATTTATTCAAACATAAATGTTTCAGAATAGTCAAAATTCTAATTATTATGTTATATGGTGCATATAGTTAGCAAAATGCTCATCTCTAGAGTTCATTTTTCTAGCTGACTAACGAGTTTTTTCCTGCGGTAAATGTGACGCGTGACATATTGTTTACAAGCTGTTATACTGACGTCTTTGCACTGTTGAAACAATGATTAAGCAATTACATGAGCCAAGGCATGGATTTCGGTAAGTTGTGCTCTTTCTTTCAACATACCTTCTGTCGCTTTTTTATCTTATGTCACGCTGAAACTGGTATTGGAGTGGAGGAGATGACCAGTTCACACGCCGCTTCTCTTGAGCTGAAGCACTATACAGCGATCTGTCACTCCACATTAAACAGCGCCAAAACGGCATTTATTGTTTAAATACTGTAATAAAAGAAACCGAATTTGAAATCTAAGACTTTGGTTCATATCAAAAGTAACAAGGCAAAAGCGTATTGCAATTTATTGGATGGGAGGTGCCCTGCAATGTTTCATTCATTAAATGAAAACAGGCCAGACTAATCGACGATTTACAAATCGATATAATTTCGTAAAAACAAGAATAGGTTTTTTTTTTTTTTTTTTCATTTATTTATTATTTTTAGTACATTGCTGTCGTGTAAACGTACTTTAAGATTAGGCTATTGGGATTTTTTTCTCCAAATCCTTTCAGATTATTTGGGATGTTAATTTAGAGTTGGGGGAGTGACCAACCTCACTCACCACCTAAAAAAACTGCACAGGCCTATGTTCAAAATAGCACACTGTGTGGTATACACTGCATAGTGCCTACTATTTTTTAAACAATAGTATGGATATATTTTTTTGAATAGTAGTACGCTACATTGTTGTGTTTTTGAGGTCATTTAACTTGTGAATGGATTCTAGAATGGCTTTAAAGAAATGATGACTGTTATTTCAAAGAAAAAGACTTAAACATAGCAACTGTAATTATGTCTGATTCATACATCACACTGAAAATGGAAGGTCAATGTACAGTATATGTAGCCTACTACTGTATATACTACAGACATTAGTATAGTATTCGTTAGTATTCCATTCTAAAATATTGGTATTAGTGGAGGAGGACTGTTGAAGGTTACTTTTGTGCCTGTGTATGTGTGCGAGAGAATGTGTGTCATGTCCCCACCTTGAGAAGACGAATGACAGAATCCCAACAGAATTTGTGACATTTATAGTAAAACCGAGCATTGAAACAGAGTGAAAGAAGAAAGAAAAAGGAAGCCTGTTGATCTTCTTCTTTTGTGATAATGGCCAGGCTTCCAGTTTAATAAGGTGTGCACCAGTGTCTGCAAAAGACACAATTAACTGCAAAAGGTCTTTCTGTGGTAAAAAAAAAAAAGTTTGGTATCAGTAAATCTGTAACTTCTGTTTTTTACTCTACAAAACAAACACATCTGTGGCTATTTACAGTACTGTATACTTTAAAAGGTTGGTCATCATATTAACAAGAAACAGCCTTAAATGACCACTAAAGACAGAACTGATCTGAACATCTACAATTTGTACTCTTCTCTGTCTTTCTTCAATTTCAGTCCTTCTGTCTTTATCTCGGAATGAGACTCATTTTAACCCGTGTCAATCAAGGTGGCAGGGGGCAGCGCAGTTTGTAGAGACACTCTGCACTGGATTACATCCCAGGCCGTAATTAAACTGAGACGAGACACCTCAATCTCACACACACTCCCCCACAATCGCTGCCCTCACACCGTCGGGCCAAAGCTTTTAGCACTGGCTTCTGTCTGGGGCTACAACTCACAAACAGGTCAGTGAACAACCGCCAAGATGCAATGTGTGGGTTTCACATGATTTCAGTGAAGCGGGCAACAAACCAAACTGAGTATTTTCTGCAGTTCCTTGTTTAGAACAGAGGTGAGACATGAAGCTTATTAGCATTAGCTGAGACAAATAAGAGCAGAGAATGTTTTGACAAGCAGAAGTGTTTTTTGGAAAGGTTGTGCTTGTTTTGTGAGCTGCACTGGTGCTCGATAACATGTAAACACTCGCATACACCCAAGGTTCGCACCAATTTACAGCACTCTTGGTAAAATACATAAATTAAGCATTGTTATCTTATGACATGTGTCAATTTAAACATAAGCAAACTGATTTTTCGCACATCAGGGTTGAATGTTGAAAAGTTAAAATGTTGAAAAGTTGAAAAAGCAAAAATGGCTGACAGCTCACTTTATTCATAGTAATTTTTTTGTACCTTGTGCCCCCCAAAAATGTCTAATTATAAGTTTTGTTTTTTAAAGTTCATTATTTTATTATTTAATATAATATTTTAGTATGTATATTGAATATTTCACAAATATATTTTGAGCCTGACAAGTCCAATTAGTATAAACATAACAAAGTGTAACACAGACAAATTCTGAATGTGTTTTTATTTATTTTCCCCCCACAAAATGTATTATCTAAATATTAGATAATACACTTAAATATATTAAAAATTAAGTAAATAAATCATTTACTTACTAAATAAATAAATACTAAAACACTGAATACATTAAGAATTTTAAACAAAAAAGGCTGCCAAAGAAAAGCTCTAATTATGTTTTTTTTTCTAAAGCAATTTATTAAGAAGTTTATTATTTTATTACTTAATATGATTTTTTAGTTTGTATATTAAATATTTAACAAATATATTTTGAGCCTGACAAGTCCAGTAAGTATAAACACAAAGTGTAACACAGACAAATTCTGAATGTGTTTTTATTTTCCCCCCACAAAATGTATTATCTAAATATTAGATAATACACTTAAATATATTAAAAGCCTGACAAGTCCAATAAGTATAAACATAACAGAAAGTGCAACAAAGATGAACTTTGGAATATTATTCATTCATTCATTCATTCATTCATTCATTCATTCATTTATTCCCACAAAATACTTGCAGTGATGTTATTGCTAACTTAAACTATAACTACAAAAAATAGTTTTTGTTGGTTGAAAAAAAAAACAACAACTAAAATTAATACTTTTTTTCACTATTAGATAATAAACTTAAATATATATAATATATAAAAATATAATACTAAAACAACACTGAATACATTAGGAATTAAAAAAAAAAACTGCCAAATGAAATCTCTAATTATGTTTTTCCCCCTTAAAGTAGTTTATTAAAAAGTGTATTATTTTATTACTTAATATTGTAATTTAGTTTGTATATTGAATATTTAACAAATATATTGAACTTGAGAAGTCCAAAATAGAACAAGGACAAATTCTGAATAAAAAAAAAAGGTCTAAAATGTATAAACAACTGAAAGTGCAGGAACTAAGACAAATTCTGATATATTTATTTATTTTTATTTATTTATTTTTCTCCAACAAAATGCTTGCAGTGTTGTTATTGCTACCTTAAACTAAAACTAAACTAAATAGTTTTGTTGGTTGACATAAAACTAAAATGAATTATATTATATTAAAATAAAATATACATTTGTAAATATTGGATATTAAATTTAAATGAATAACAGAATAAGTAATAATAATAAAATAATAACATAACATGACAAAAGCCAAAATGTTTTAAAAATAAAATCATAACTGAAAATACAAAAATTAAAGTTAATTTAAAATATTAATAAATACTGTAGTAACAAATAAATAACACTAAAACAACACTGAATACATTAAGAATTTTAAATAAAAAAAAAAACTAAAAAAATCTACATATTACATAAAACAGCAAACCATAACATAATAGTCTGCCCAAAAAATTCTTAAATTATGTTTTTCTGTAATTTTCTCTCTCTCTCTCTCTCTCTCTCTCTATATATAATATATAAATACTATATAAAAAAATTATATATAAAATATAGAATACTAAAACAATGACAAAATGACAAAAACACACAATTATTAAAATTTAAATCATAACTGAAAATACAAAACTTAAAGTTAATTAAAACCTAAAAAACCTACATAAAATAGCATACCATAACATAAGTCTCCACCCCTAAAAAAACTGTTTTTCTGTAACTTTCTTAAAAAAAATAAAATAAAAAAAAAATAATATATATATATATATATATATAATATTATTATTATTATTATTATTATTATTATTATTATTATTGAGCTCTACAAGTCCAATAAATATAAACAACAGAAAGTGCATGAACTGTAACAAATTCTAATGTATTTATTTATTTATTTTTTCTCCAACAAAATGCTTGCAGTGTTAGTGCTACCTTAACCTAAAACTATTAATATAGTTTTGTTGACATAAAAATGAATTAAAATAAAATATAAATATTTAAATATTGGATATTAAATGAATAATAAGTAACACTAATAAAACAATACAAATGACAAAAGCAAAATAAATAAATAAAATACAAAAAGAAGGTTAATTCAAAATAATAATAAATACTTTAAAAAAAAAATTGAAAGAAAAAAAATCATCAAAACCACATCAAAAAGCACTTGCAAATTCTAATTTGAATTATATATATATATATATATATATATATATATATATAAAAAAAAAAAAAAAAGATTCACATCTCGGTTATATCTCAACCTAACTTTTTAGATTATATTTTAAATAACCTATTAAATCAAAATGCAAAGTTGATAAACAAGGACAATTTAAAAAAAATATATATATATAAACAACAACAATATATTTTTATTTTATTTTTTTTATTTTTTTTACCCAATTCTTTTGCATTACATGCTGAACAGTTGACTAAATTAAGTAACAGTTTTCCCCTTAAAAATTATATAATACCACGTCGTGCACAAAAATACAGCAGCATTTTGTAAGATTGAGCCATCTACAGTGTAATAGTGCTGAAATTTTGACTGGTTTCTGTTTTCAGAAGGGCTACTCTTTCTCACAGTTCTTGAGTGACAGGTACCCTGCTGATGCCACTCTGCCCGCCAGAGACTGACTCAAGCCATTTCACACACTCTTATTTTCTCCCTTGTTCCTTCTCTTTTTCATTTTCCCTTTATCGTCACTGAGAAGACCAGCCTATTCTCCCCTCTGAAAACAACACTAAGGAGCTAAACACTGCTGAATGAAAAAAAAGAAAGAGGGAGAGAGATGAGAGAATAGGAATCCCTCAGCAAATGGGCTTTCCTGGATGAAATTAAATATCCAGATCAATGGACCGAGCCCTTGACCTGAAAGGAATTTCAGTCTGAACAAAGATACACACACAGACACACACAGTATGTACCACACATTGACAAATATTGATGGCAAAAAGAAATGCAATGCTTAATGTCTGACTGAAATTTCAACCTCCATTGCTGACAATACCAATAAATAAACAAAATACTCTGAAAAACAGCAGAATAAAGTCAGCTTATTCTGCCTAAAACTGCCAATGTAAACAAGAAGAGGCTGACATTTAAAGCAAGAATTAGAATTAATACATTTTTAAAATATATTAAACAGCAAACAGACCTATTTAACTTCTGCAAACCATGTTTTTCTCTGTTGTGATCAAAGAATCTATTTTTTTGGCCTGGCGTGTTGGCTTTGGGTGGCTTCCCTCAATGAAACAGAGTTGGATCCCATCTGTATTGTAGACGCCAACCCGCACCGTGTCCCAGGTTCCACCCGAGGGGTAAGTCATTAGCATACCTCTCATTTCCTCTTCCACCTCTCCGGAGCTTGCTGAAGAGCGAGTTATTTAGGAAGACCCAATGCCTCTGCTGACGAGCTCATTGCAGCATCCGTCGGGCCCAGGCCAGTCAGGTGTGACGTCTAGGAAGTGTAAGCAGATACTGACAGGTCGCCTGTCCTTCAACGGGCATTGTGTCTGCTGGCGGATTCAGCGGTGATACAGGTGGCAGATTTGAAATGATCTCTCAGATGGACCAGTCAGATGTGTCCATTCTGCTCCGCTGTGGTTACTTAGGGGCAGCCGGATTGGATGGCACAATGTTGAAACTTTCTCTGCTGTTTGTTCTTTCAATTCATGAAAATGAATCAGAATTAAATCTATCATCTGTCTTTGTGTCTATCTAACTATTAAATTGTCTATCTATCCATCCATCCATCCATCCATCCATCCATCCATCGACTTGTCTGTCTGTCCGTCCGTCCGTCCATCCATCCATCCATCCATCGAATTGTCTGTCTATCTATCTTTGTCTAACTATTGAATTGTCTGTCCGTCTGTCTATCGTATTGTCTGTCTGTCTGTCTGTCTGTCTGTCTGTCTATCTATTGAATTATCTGTCTGTCTGTCTGTCTGTCTGTCTATCTATCATCTATCTGTCTAACTATTGAATTGTCTATCAAATTGTCTGTCGGTCTTTGTGTCTATTTAATTGTCTATCCATCTTTGTGTGTAACTATTGAATTATCTATCTATCTATCTATCTATCTATCTATCTATCTATCTATCTATCTATCTATCTATCTATCTATCTATCGACTTTTCTCTGTCCATCCATCCATCCATTTATCCATCCATCTATTGAATTGTCTGTCTGTCTGTCTATTTATGTCTATCTATCCATCAAATTGTCTGTCTGTCTGTCTATCTATCTTTGTCTAACTATTGAATTGTCTGTCCGTCCATCTATCGAATCATCTAACTAGTGAATTGTCTATCAAAGTGTCTGTCTGTCTGTCTGTGTGTCTATTTAGTTGTCTGTCTATCCATCTTTGTGTCTAACTATTGAATTGTCTGTCTGTCTGTCTGTCTGTCTGTCTGTCTGTCTATCTATCTATCTATCTATCTGTCTATTGACTTTTCTGTATGTCCATCCATCCATCCATCCATCCATCCATCTATTGACTTGTCCGTCTGTCTGTCTATTTATGTCTATCTATCCACCAATTGTCTGTCTGTCTGTCTATCTATCTATCTTTGTCTAACTATTGAATTGTCTGTCCGTCCGTCTATCGTATTGTCTGTCTGTCTATCTATCCATCTATCGAATTATCTGTCTATCATCTGTCTGTCTGTCTGTCTGTCTGTCTATCTATCTATCTATCTGTCTATTGACTTTTCTGTATGTCCATCCATCCATCCATCCATCTATTGACTTGTCCGTCTGTCTGTCTATTTATGTCTATCTATCCACCAATTGTCTGTCTGTCTGTCTATCTATCTATCTTTGTCTAACTATTGAATTGTCTGTCCGTCCGTCTATCGTATTGTCTGTCTGTCTATCTATCCATCTATCGAATTATCTGTCTATCATCTGTCTGTCTGTCTAACTATTGAATTGTCTATCAAAGTGTCTGTCTGTATGTCTGTCTGTCTGTTTATCTATCCATCTATCAAATTATCTGTCTATCTATCATCTGTCTAACTATTGAATTGTCTATCAAAGTGTCTATCTATCTGTCTGTCTGTCTACTTGTTAATTCATCAACCCATCCATCCAATTAACTATTTACCCACCTACCTACCTACCTGTGAAGCCAAAATTCAAAGGCTGTATTTTCTTGTTGTCCTGTTAATAATTGTGGTTATATCATTTGAACTATTTTTAATTCAACTTCCTTATGTTTCAATTCAAACTGCTATTCTTTAGGGACTGAAGTAGAATTTAAAAGGCATTCTCAATTTAGTTCTGAATGGTGCACAATCCCAGTGGTTAGGACTCAGAGGAGCCGCTTAGGAGCTTACATGGTGTCTGGCAACACAAGCGTATGATATACCTGCCTGAAGCTTGCTAAAGGTGCTCTTACTTGCTTATTCTAGGCATTCAGAATGCACATACGATGGCCAAGAATGGCTCTTTGAACTGTGCTTTGGAAAAAAGGCCTTCTTAATTAGGCATTGTTCCATATGGACCTCACAGGTTAAAGAGTCTGGCTTGTGGCTGCCTCGCTGCAGAAACTACATCGCTGATAGGAGAGCTTAAAATAAATCACTCATGTACTACTTGTGAAAGCATATTATTTATTTTATATATATATATATATATATATATACACGTACATACAATAACTGAAGTGCTTTCTTTCCAGAAAATGTACATGCAGACTGACACACAAGGTAGGTTTTTTCAAAATGCATTTGTGTTTGGGTACATGGCTCTGGGGAAGCGCTGTGTGTGTCTGTGTGTGTTTGTTAGCATGTGTGTGGAGTGAATGAGCAAACACAAGTGAGAACTGCACAATTAATTCAAGCTAACGGTAAACAGAACTCTCCCAAAGCCAGACAAACACACATGCGCACCATGCTCGCACACACATTTCCATGTATACCCATTATTCAGTTCTCATCTGAGCGCTGTCTGGAAATATCTGGACACTCCAAACATTTTCTTTGGAAATGGAGTGCTCTGGAACAAATCGAAAAACTGAATATGAATAAGAATAAGCAGAACAGAACTAGAAGACATTTTTTTACAGCTTCCTATTAGCAATTGGAACATGATGTTTGTTGTTTCATACATTCACTTGATTCATTCATTCATCAATTAAGCATCCTATACATGCTGTAAGTGAGACTAATAAAACTAAAAGAAAGTATTACATTGTAAAAAAGGGTTTGTTTAATTCATTCAGTTGTTTCCTTGTCACTTTGCATTGCAGGTATCCATGCAGACACACAAATATCCTGCAAATTTAAGTACAACCAACGCGCGTGTGTGATGATGATAATCGCTACCGATAGAGTGTCGTTCTATCTTTAGACATCATTACTCTCTGCTGTTTCAGGGATTTCAAAGCACCGTCCCAGCGACTGGAGCATCTGCTAACATCAATGTATCAGCTTATGTGTGTGTGACGCTTTGAGCAAAGTTTGTAGATGAGCTGCTTTTATTTTGTGCTCCGACAGAATGGGATCTGATTGGTTAGGTTGTTCTAAACAATGTGCAACATCAGCGTAACATACAAGGAATTTCCAGTTCATGATTTTGGTGATGGGGTAATGTTTGTTTTTCACGGCAGTTTAAGCGCACCTCACGCTCAGCACTCTTAAGTCAGGATTAGAAGCTTAGACACAATCATCTCCTAATTGGATCATGGCAGTGGAACCCCTTAAGACGGGCTACCGGCCTCTCTTCTCCTAACCGAGGCAGATGGATTGATGTGGACAGAGATAAATAATGCACTTTGTCTCTGAATCATGTCAAACATAATGCATACACCTAAATCTCACCAGGTCCAGATTACATTTAACATTAAAATCAAAAGAAATAAATTATAATTTGCTTAAAGAGAAGCCTCTTTTGTATATATATATATATATATATATATTGGAGTATGGGGGGTGGTGCCATTATTTTAATGATGTAAAATAGTTGCACTCTGTGAGCTACTGGCGCTACGTGTTGTTATTTTTACCACAATACAACTGATATGATGCCACATTTTGTTGCTTTTGATTGTAATTTTTAGTCACAGGGCAACAAGAGAAGCGATAAAAGTCTTTACTGCTTTTCTAGCGATAAGAAGTGAAGAAAAGACTGGGAACAAATAAAAAACTTCCTAAAGACCCGCGTCTTTGTTCTCACTACTTAAGCCCTTATAATGCCTTTAAGGCTTTTAGTAGACCACAGCTACTAAAAGAGCTTGCAAACGACAGAGACAAGAAACACTAGATGCCATTCCTTGCAGGATGTAAACATGCTGACGCTTATCACGACTGAAGGAGTTTCTCAGCACGAATTTCACTTGATTTAGAAATGGGATTTGGTTTGGCCTACACTTAAATGCATAGCACCTGTAAGCTCTTTCTGTAGCTGTGGTTATCACATGATTATTTTACTTTTGTGCTAAAAATAACAACAGGTTCTAAAATCACGGGTGGGACATGTCCCCACTACTTTTTGCCATGGTCGATATTGTCCCCATCACTTTTTTTTAAAACATCTCACGGCAAGGATGTGCCTGATGCAGATGAAACATACACTGCCGTGCAAAAGTTTGGGATCAGTAAGATCTTTTTTTTTTTTAAAGTCTCTTTAATGCTCATCAAAGTTCAATTTATTTGATCAAAAATACAGAGACAATAAATATTATGAAATATTATTGCAATTCAAAATTACGTTTTTTTATTTCAATATGCTTTCAAATATAATTTATTTCTATGATGCAAAGCTGAATTTTCCATCAGCCATTACTCCAGTCTTTAGTGTCAAATAACCCTTCAAAAATCATTCTAATATACTGATTTATTGCTTTTATTATCAATGTTGGAAACAGTTGTGCTGCTTAATTGTTTTTTGGAACCTGTGATACTTTTTTCAGGATTCTTTGATGAATAAAAAATTAAAAAGAACAGCTTTTATTCAAAATAGAAATATTTTCATACAATATAGGTCTTCACTATCACTTTTTATCAATTTAACACATCCTTGCTGAATAAAAGTATTAATTTCTTTCAAAGAGAGAAAGAAAGAAAAAAATAACTGACCCCAAACTTCGAAAGAGGTGTTTGTTATAAATGCTTTTTATTTTAAATAAATGCTGTTCTTTTTAACATTTTATTTATCAAAGAATCCTAAACAAAAGTATCACAGGTTCCAAAAAAATATTAAGCAGCGAAACTGTTTCCAAAACTGATAATAAATCAGTATATTAAAATGATTTCTAAAGGATCATTTGACACTGAATACTAAAGTAATGATGCTGAAAATTCGGCTTTGCATCACAGGAATAAATTATATTTTACAGTATATTAAAATAAAATACACTATTTTAAATTGCATTAACATTTCACAATATTACAGCTGTAATATAATACAGCTTTTCTGTATTTTTAATCAAATAAATGCAGTGTATATGACAGTCGTTTCTGTTAAATAAGCTGCGATCTGGTGCTGGAATATGTTGTTTTTAAAATCGTGCTGAATGTTCGCTGTGATGTTTTTAGTGACAGAACGTTCTCTTGTGGCTCTTGCACAGTCTCACATACCAGTGCTTAAATCTATTGCTTAAACGTTACGAAGACTGTTCATCCCTGTTAAATCACAAAACAAAACACAAATTGTGTTCCTGTTCTGCATATACAAATTCTGATGAACATTTCTGATTTTAATAAGGGGGGGATAATTTGATGTGGGTGAATTGGTACCCAAAACCTTGCATATCTATGCATTTATTCACTAACATGAGGAATTTCAGGACTAATACTATGCTAATATATATATATATATATATATATATATATATATATATACACACAGACACGGGTTTAAAAAAAAAAACTGAAAGAAGTTGTTAATAAGGGTTTTATAATTAAATACATATAAAAGGTCATCTAAAATGACCATTATTAACCCCAATCCAACAAAGTGTCCCTAGTGACTTTGGGCCATTTTCACCACTGACTATAATATAATATATTATAATATAATATACAATATAAAAATCTAAGATTTCTGACCCTGAATATATAGCGATTGACACGTTTAAGGCCTTCAAAGGTAGTAAGGACATCGTTAAAATATTACATGTGACATCAGTAGTTCAACCATAATTGTATTAAGCTTTAAGAATATTCTTTGTGTGCAAAGAAAACTAAAAGAATGACTTTGTTCAACTATTTCTTCTCTTCCGTGTCTTCGACACGCATTCACTAGGCCTAGTATGATGCATGTTTGTGTGGTGCTGCTGATGTAGGAGTCTGCATTCTGATAATGTATTTTAAAAATTACACTATATGAAGAATACACCTAAGAAATACTATAAATGCTTTAATAAATACTGAATAATTCCAAACAACTGACGGGCAGTGCATGCATATCTAAACCCACTATGAAAAATGTGCTGTAACTGTCATAAAATAATAGCCTTGAGGGAAGGAAAGAAAAACAAACAAACAAACAGGTTCTTGTTATGCAAAACATTCTTAAATTAATTGAAAAAGATTGAAAAAAAAAACATTTGGATCTGGGGTCAAATGCCGGTTTTAATCAAATTTACCTACTAACTGATGTTTTACTATCCAGTATGCGTATATACATGGCAAGCATGTGGTCAGACGTGTGAGAAATTACAGCAGGTATCTGCCATGACACACGTGTTAACATACCGCTTTTCCTCAGAGAAACACGCGCAGTTTGTTTCCAACAACTTCCTCCCGTTTCTCTGATTAAAAGGTCCATCAGTCATCATAACAAACGACTCCGAAACCGTGGAGATAATGAGTAACGATAATAACGCAACTCCTCGGGGAGATATCAGCCGTCGTTTGACAAGGTCGCAGGGACACAGGAATGCTGATTCGTGTGGTGTTTGATTGACAGGTCTCACCCCAGTGGGCTCGGGATCGCGCACGTCCCAAAAGACACTCGTGTTAAAATGCGCCAGTGTCAGTGTTTATGCATTATGCAGTATTATGTCCATCCAAATCAGCCAGGTGTATTTGCATATTGAAACATGGGAATGCTGTCAACAGCATACGAAGCAGGACAAAACGTTAACTTTTTAACTCAACAGCTAAATGAAATGAAAATGGAAAATTAAAACGACTTGCTTTAGTATACTGCTGAGATTTCTGACTTCCTTTGTATTTTTTTATTTTATTTTTTATTTTTTATTTTTTGGTTGGCAAACGCAATAGCCTTTAAAATATCAAAGGGATCAATTTAAAATTAAAGCCAAAAAACAACAACGAGCCACACGGGTCCGTTTTCACATTCTCGTGAAGCTCACTCACGAAAAACGCTATTTTCACTTCCCCTTCCTTCTAAAAAAAATAGTCAAAGTAGTTTGGTGAGCCTTTCACACAAGATGTCCCAGCATGTGTGTTCCTTTCATTCTGTCATCTTTTAACCCAGCAGGGGAACTGTCACCGCGCTTCCGCGCGCCGCCATACGCGCTCTCTGGCCGGTTTTGCGCGCTCCAGGGGATCCGTCACTCGGTTAGGAGTGCGAGACGCGCTTCCTTCGCGCGTTACCGTTTCAGCGGACTTCACGGCAGGACTTCCTGTGCACGCTTCGGTTTGCTATGGTAACAGACGTGTTCTATCACAGGTGTCTTCTCTGTCTGGTGGAAGCTAAATTTGTCGCTTTGACACTAACATTAATCCCTTTTACTCCCACATTCACTATAAAACTATAATCTAACGTGTTTAAATAGATGTTTACGTTTCGTTTTTAAGAGGCCATTCGTCGTAAGAGGCCATTCACACAGGACGTGTTCTTGCAACAGTTACAATACAGATAGACCTCCGACAGATTTTCTGGTAAACATTTAAAAAAATATTCTCTAGTCTTGGGTGTCAAAACACTGTCAGCAAATGGAAAATTAAATGCTTTAATAATGTTTTTCTGACATTCTGCAGTGACCTAGTTGCTTGAAAGCCTTCACAGGCAATTTGTTTAGTCAATTTCTCTAACTTTTCTTCCAGTTGACAGTGTTAATTTAGAAATAAAATAAATAAATCCTGTTGTTGACAATATTTCCATAAGTACATTCTAAGTAACAACAGCCTCGTCCTCAGAGGCTGAACTGTTAAATAGCCTGAAGCTTGTTAAAGCCGCTTCAACAAGTTCTCTCCTTTCTGTCTGTTAACAATGCTCATTTACAAATAAAGCATCCTATTGTTCAGAACATGTCCACGCTTAGTAAACATATATTCAATACAGCACTGCAATCCCGCCCTTAGAGGCCAAGATGAAATAATGGACCAAATAATTTGTGCATTTTAAATGGTCTCAAATCTGTATCCATCCATGCCAAATATGGCTTTAAAACTTGGTAAGAATCATTCTTTAAAAATCTGATTAATTTATTATTCAATTAACTAATTTAAAGGGTTCATGAACTGAGAAACCAAAACACCCTTGATATTTTGACATATAAGTGGTCATTGTACTATAAAACTTTCTTTAAGTTTCAGAACTTAAAATTTATTGTGACTCTAAAAACAGCTTATAAACGACAGGTTGTGGAATGTGGCACTCTATGGTGTAAAAGTGTTGCTTAACACTGCCTCCACAGAAGAAGATCAATGCCTCCTTCTACATTGCTGCCTGTTTAGCCCCGCCCACAGTTTCACACATATAGTGTAAATAACAAGAGAGGGTCAAACACAGGTCTACGCAGAAACCAAACGATTAAGATGGATCCGAAGTCAACAGGATGCTGTACAGTGTCACCATTGCTTTGTCTGTTATTACAGATCGCTTGATTTATGTTGACTTACACGTTGTTTAACATAAATTACAACAACATCTATAATAGGCTGTCAAACATACACAACTGTTAGCCAATCATAGCAGTAAGCGTTCGGCCACACCTATTCAAACAGAGCGTTCTGATGAGGGGGGTTAAAACAGGACAGAAAACAGCCTATTACTTCTAAATTATGATTTTTTTTTTTTTTTTATGTAAAAATCTACAAAATAATAAAAAAGGCAGTTCATGACCCCTTTAAAATAAAATCTTGTACTTAACCTTTTAGCAATGATACATTTATATTAACTTTTTAAATGATTAAATTAAGGTAAATTAATAAGGCTAAAAAAGGCAAATGTACATGTTTTTATATAAGTGTTACAATTCTATAAAATAATTAATTACTTTTTGCATTTTGTACACTAGTTAAACTTAGCTTAAACACTTAGACTTGGAAAACAGTAAATACAATAAATAATAATAAAAAAAAAACGGCTAAGAACAAGATGCAAAATATGTACCAATAAGTACATATCACAGCAGTTTCCAACAGAAACTTCCACTAGAAGCACTATGACAGCGTTGCAATCGTTTGCGTACACAGCTATGATTACAGCTTGCTCTGTAGCTCAGTCAGCACAGAATTGGACTTAGAATGCAAAATCCTTGGGTAAGAATCCTGTGAAAAACATGACTCATGATGAAAATGCTAAAAGATGAGAGATAAAAAAAACAAGCTAAAACGGCATGCTTGTGATTGCGTTTTTACGCCACATTCGCTTTTGTTCATACTATCTGGTAGGTTTAGATGTAGAGCAGATGGTATGTTATTTTAAAATGTCACTGAGCGTTAGAGTTATAGCACCACTCAGTGGAGATTTCAAATTAGATCAGCAGCGACACGTACAAAACCAAAATCACATAAAACGTACCATATGTGCGTTCATCTGTTCCAGGGAAAAAAACCAAAAAAAAAAACCAAACAAACACTCTTTTAACACCACTCAGTGGACATTTCTGTTGGAAACTGGAGTAAATGTATTTATTGGTACGTATTCCGTCTCTCACAAAAAATGTTCCCACGGGTACGTTTTTGTCATCAGACTAGGTTGCATAAAATTACCATTTTATATTATTTAATAAAATATTTTGTTTGTAAAACCGTGGTTCTTTTCATGACTGAAAAGACAGGACATGTTTGTCGTCATATTTAAGAATGACCCCTGAAAAACTTTGAGTAATGAATATCTGCATGGGATTGTGGGTAAATCAGGCCTTATTTAGGATCAGATGGCATGTTGACTGTAGAATCGTACAGTACACCGAAAACTATGGCTGAGGGGGAATAATCTAATTCATTTGTGAACTATATTGATTCCGTTGTCAAGATTTTTATTCGTTGTAATTCCCGCCGCTTCTGCATTACCCTTGTCAACTCATGTAAAATCAAATGTAATGAGATTCAAGCCGACGTTCGTTCTCAGAATACGCATGCATATGGTACACGCACCTCCAGGACACGCATTCTCTCCGCAGCTCATTCGAAAACACAGTGACAACATTTCTGGAAAACAAAATTTCATCTCCATAAACAATGAGATTATTACAGTGAGATCAAAGCCACGGCAGACAGTGCCGGTGGATCAGAAGTGAGGCATTTTCTCATGCTGACCCTGATCTATAGGTCCCATTCCAGCTGGGTGTGGAATACAAACGCCTGTGGAAATCTCATTGCTCCGAGGTCAATTTGGAATTCTGCTCAGGCCGGGTTGCATGTAAGTTGCATGGAGGCTGTTGCTGTGGCAGATTTAGAACAATCCGTAGCAACGTTATCCATCAAGACCTCACCGAAGTAAGCCACAGATTCCAGATTGGATCTCGGATTTGTGATTAGCAGACAATCTTGGCCAGAACATTGAAAAAATGACTTTTAAACTTTATCCAGGATTATACTCTTTCTCACACATTCTATCTCTCCCTCTCTCCTGGGAAAAGCCGTGATCGACGGCATCTTGAACAAGCTGAAAAAGTCAACGAAGGATTTGAGGTGGCATTCAGAAAGATAAATAAGACAAATAAATCATGTTTCAAACATAAAAAATAATTTGTTTATGACCTGCTTCACATTAATGTGAATCATAATCGGTTCAAATCTGATTGACTGACCCTATGACCGGATTTACAGTATATGCCAACGGAGGGATCATAAAATCATTATTCCAGTTCTTTTAATGAGATTTTTAATTAGTTAAAAACATCACTGTGAACATGATGGGATGTTTGTGTATGTACACAAAGCATAATAAGTTTTGATAATCACAAAACAGACACCATCTGCCTACACCAAATGAAAGAGAAACATCATCATATGAGTCTTTTTTTGGCTTCGAATGAATACAGAAAGGATTGTCAATACGCTTCTGGAACTACTGGATTACTAAAGCCCTTAATTCTCATTTTTAAAGCCATTGCGGAGATGAATAGAGCACTTCTTGTGCTTTAATGGGAGCAAAACATTTGCTTTTTTGCAGCCCATGGCACCTGAATACTTATGATGCCGATTGTGCCTTATTGCCAGCAGTGACCTCATTTTTTTTTTTACTGAATAGGAAGGTTACGACCTCATGGCAACTAAGTACACTTGCTATGTTTCCATTTTGAGCAGATTAGCGCCACACTAGTGCAACTCTTGACCTTAATGCTTGACCTTGTGTTGAACAAAACACATTTGTACACCCTACTCTATGTGTGCAGACACTTGTAAATACTCCCACAGACCAAAAAAAAAAAAAAAAGAAAAAACAACAACAACAAAACAGACCCGATTATATGAATGAGATGCTGTTTACAATATGCAAACTGTCAAATTTTGAGAATGGCCATACAAATGCAACTAACTTACAGGTCCTATTAGTTACACTAAACAATATTCATTTAAATATTAAATTATAAAAACAATGTGAAAAGTAAATAGTACAAAAAAGCAACATTATGAACTGAGGTGATGAGGTGAGCCAGCTGTTACTTAGTGTGTCGTTAAAGCACACACATGACAGTAATGTGTCCAACTTATGTACACAAATGAATGTGGATGTGGTGCATTCTTGAGAATAGTTGCTTTTGATCTAAAATAAACTGCTTTCAAAATATGGCTTTCCAAAAATAAAAATAAAATTAATAAATACATACATAAAGGAATGGTCTCTTGGCTCAACTTACCCCCATTGAGGGGTAAATTGAGCCTAGGGAGAGGGGAAAGTTGAGCCTAATGGAGTTATCAGTAACTGTGCTATTGATCATGCTGAAGTAAAACTGAACATTCTCACCTACAGCCTTGTGGTGGGCTGAGGTTTGGATAGTAAAATGGATGGATGGATGGATGACTTCTTAAAAGTTTCCTTTAAAGATACAGTACACAAATGTAGAGACTTTTTATTATTATTGTTATTATTTAAAGATTTAAGAATGAACTAGATAAATAAATCAAACAATGAATAAACAAATAGACTGAAAATTACCTTACAGAACTGGGCTATTATATATTCTATATATTATATTATATATAATATTCTTTTCAGATTTGCCTGTAATTGTTCATACACATGAAGCAGTCCTTGAACATAAAAAAATATATATATATATTTAAAAAAAAAGTCAAATCATTTGAACTTTGTGTCAGTACGTCATGAATAGCACAAGGCATCAGTTTACTGTTGGGGACAACATCACTGATTATAACGAGTTCTATTTTGTTAGAACAACACAACGCGCCACTCTCATCCAGTGTTGACATAGAGTTAGTGTTATATTTTCAGTTTCAGTTGTGTTTTAATTTTATTTTTTAGTCTAATTTAGTTTTGGTATGCACTTTATAGCTGCTTCTGTAACTTAAACTTTTATTTCAGATTAGGACATTACAGTGTTTTCACAACGTGTCATCAATCAGCCACTTTGGTAGCACTGAACGTAAACAATGCCACTGAACCAAATGAAACTCTTATATTTTGCTGATTTCTGCTGAAAGTGTACAAATATTGTCATGTTTTGATGACTAATCAATACTAATCGGTTGGACCAGGAAAAAACACAGAAAGTACTACAGACTGCCAAAAAAAAAAAAAAAAAAGGAGGGGAGTGCAGAAAACTGTCTAAGGAGTAAAAGGAATTTGGGGTTGGCCAAACTGAAGCAGGATTTCCAGGGCAAGAACCTTGACAACATTTGTGTTTGGTCTTATTTCCTGTCAGATACTTTACCATATATTAACTTTAGCTTGTCAAAATATTGCGCCCATTTCCTGCAGACTAAGTCCTTCTTTATATGATTTAGCAGCTTCCGCATGTTTTTTTTTTTTTTTTTTTTTTTCATGATTTAGACAGCATAAATTAGCAGAACAACAGTCTTTGACTTTTATACTAATAAGGTTGAGTGGTAATTGTTTGATGAGTAAATTTAAATGAAAGTAAAAAAAAAAAAAAAAAAACTTAAGTAATTATTCCTAAATGATAATTAAAACATAAGTGATACATTACAAGGGATATTAAAAAGATGGCCTTTAAATATAACATTAATGGCTATAATTATTCACTCGATCATTAATCATAAAAATAAGTTTAATAGAGATATGGTTTTGATGGTGGCGATACTGGTCTTGATAGCATTATTATTAAATTAAAAATAAAACGACAGGAAAGGATAGGTAAAACTGAGCTCGCACAAACTTTGGTGGGAATGTTTTAATTTATGCAGTGACCTAAATTGTCACAGGCGCCGACATTTTACTCTCTCAGCATGACACAATATTAATCAAAACAGCAGAAGATGAGACCTTTTCCTTGTTAAAATAAGTTATAACATAATTAGAAAACGCTGGTTGGGGGGCGGCTTGGAGAGAGATTACAGCCGATTTTATGGAAACGTGCACACATACACAGTGCGAAAAAAAGAGACCTTTAAATACCCTGTTTATCCTCCATCAGTAATTTGGAGGGGAGCTCTCTGTTCCTAATTGAATTGTTCTGTTTCGCAGAAAAATAGCCACGCCTGGGCAAGCTTACACAGTGCTTTTCAGATTGTGTTTGTATATGCACGCATGTGGGACTCAATAGTGGAGCTGACCATCTGGAAAAAGAAAAGCTCTTTCAGTGGCGATATGGCTAGAGTTTATGGACTGGCAGGCTGCAAATGAACATTATCTGCGAGCACGTCCCCGTCCAGAGGAGGACTTCTAATAGACAATGTGTTTACCAACAGCGTTTGCTTCGAGCACTCATCTGAAACAAGGACACACTCATACACTCCCACTGACCTTTTTTGCACCGTTACGCCGATGGAGGTTGGGATTTACAGCCGTTCGCACACATTAAACTGTTGCACTAAACAAATTAAGATTTAAATTTAAGGTAAAAGGCAGTCACATGTAAAATACACACTCAAACGCTTTCCGACCTTCCCGCGCTTGTGTTTTAATGAGGTGATATGATTAATGGATCCTGATATAGACTCTCTTTCTCTGTTCGCAACACACACACACACACACACACACACACACACTGCGGGCATTGGAGCATGGCTACCTCTGCATTCTTCCATGAGCTGAATCCCAATCTTCCTTCAAGTCCATTTTGAATAGACCTCTCGTTATTTATTCAAAATAATTATGACTGTGCATTTCAAGAAGCTGTAACCTGGCAACCATTACTTCAAGAGGAAAAAAACAGCAGCACTGAGAACAAAAGAGAGAGAAAGATGACGATTATTAGTAAGGCGAGCATCGCTAACACTATTGCTCATAGTTGAGGATTAGTTAGGGATCTGAATAAATTCTCTGATCTAAGTTTCAAACTGCTCACTGTTTGTGTCACAGATTTGATTAACACCTTAAACTGTGTGACTAGTTGAGTAGCGGTGTGCTGTTATTTTTTAGAGTGATAAGCTTTACGGTTTTCACCTCACAGATGATAAAAATGTGTGTAAAATAAAGGGATCTGAGAAACACGTTACTGTTCAGAAGTTCAGGGTCGGTAAGATTTTGTAATGTCTTTAAAAGAAGGCTGCATTTATTTACTCAAAAATACAGTAATACTGTGAAGTTTTTCTATTTTATTATATTTTAACATGTAATTTAATCCTGTGGTGTCATTTTCAGCATCATTACTCCAGTTGTCAGTGTCTCATGATCCTTCAGAAATTATTCTAATATACTGGTTTGGTGCTCAGGAAACATTTCTTAGTGATATCAATGATGAAAACAACTCCCTGTCACTACCCACTAGGTTTTGAATCAGAAATGGGTATGATAAGTAGATTTAATTTGGAGTTCTCTATGTAGCCATTTGGACTCTTTCTGTGTTTCAGTAGTTCAGAGGACAATTAAAGGAAAAGGCAAAGGGACACGTCAGTCACTGTCCTCCCAACAGACGCCTCTCATCCACTCCGACCGGATGGACAGACTAAACCAGGACGACAGAGGCCTCAGGCTTTCTCGCTATTTTTCTCTGTCTGTTCCTCGACTGTCCTTATAGTCGCAGTTTCTTGTCACACTCGTCTGTGCATCCTTCAAATCACTCATGTCTCCACATACACTTTAGCTCTTACTTTTCGTCCTTCTTTTGTAGCTCTGATATAAACCTCTCATTCCTCACTTTCAAAATGCCATTATAAATCTACAACCTGTTCCAGCAAACCTCTTTCTCTCTTCTTTCTATATAAATGTACAGAGGTTGCGACAAACAAAATGCCATACAAATGCAATAGTGAGTCCATAAAGGCAAAACTCAATCATTCTAAGACATATTTGAATGTATACATAATGTACAGTATCTCACAAAAGTGAGTACGCCCCTCACATTTCAGCAACCAATTTAGTTTATCTTCTCAGGGGACAATAGAAATAAAACATGTGCAATGTGCAGCTTTTATAGCAGTACAGATTTACTGTCCTCTGAAAATAACTCAACATACAGCCATTATTGTCTAAATAGCTGGCAAAAATGTGAGTACACCCTAAGTGAACTTGTCAAAACTTTGTCCAAAGTGTCAGTATTTTGTGTTAGCACCATTGTTATTTAGCACTGCCTAAATCATCCTGGGCATGGAATTTACCAGAGCTGCACAGGCTGTTGCTGGGATCCTCTTCCACTCCTCTATAATGACATCACGAAGCTACTGGATGTTAGACACATAGTCCTTTTCCACCTTCTGCTTGAGGATGCCAAACAGGTATTCAAGAGGGTTCAGGTCTGGAGACATACTTGGCCACTCCTTCACCTTCAGCTTCCTCAGCAAGGGAGTTGTCATCTTGGCGGTGTGGCCATTATCATGTTGGAAAACTGCCATTCGGACCAGTTTCTGAAGGGAAAGGCATTATGTTTTGGTTCAGAATGTACAGTACATAATATAATCCATATTTCCTTCAGTGAACTGCAGCTCTCTAGTACCAGCAGCACTCATGCAGCCTCAGACCATCATGCTACCAGCACCATGCTTGACTGTAGGCAAGAAACAATTTTGTGGTACTCCTCACCAGGGCATCGCCGCACATGCTGGACACAATCTGAAAGTTTATCTTAGTCTCATCAGACCATAGGGCATGGTTCTAGTATTTCATGCTGTTGGACAGGTTGTCTTCAGCTAACTGTTTGCAGGCTTACTTGTGAACCAGCTTCAGAACAGGGATGACCCCATGCAAACCAACTTGTTGCAGTGTGTGTCGTATGGTCTGAGCACTGACAAGCTGACCTTCTACTTCTGCAAACTTTAAAGCAATGTTGGAAGCACTCATGCATCTGTTTTTTTAAGCCCGGCTCTGCACCTGACGCACAGAACGAGTATTAAACTTTGTTGATTGGCCCTTTGTGAGGCCTATTCCAAATGGAACCCATTTTGGAAAACCTCTGTATGACCCTGACCACTGTAGTGTAACTCTTTTTTCAGGGTGTTACTGAACCTCTTATAGCCTAGGCCATTTTTGTGGAGAGCAAAAATTCTACTTCTCAATTCCTCAGAGAGTTTCTTTGCCACAAGGTGTCATGTTGAACATCCAGTGGTCAGTATGAGAGAATTTTACTCAAAGCACCAAATTTTAACTGCTCTAATACGAGATACAATTTGTATGGTCCTGTCAAGCAGACAAAAATGTGAACATGATGAATAGGACATGGCTTTGCATGGTTAAATTACATACTGCTGTTAACACTTAGGGTTATCACTGCTATACAAGCTGCACACTGACTACTCTAAAATATACTTCAGTTTCAGTTCTGTAGTATTGTCCCTTGAGAACATATACTAAAATGTTTGCTGAAATGTGAGGGGTGTACTCGCTTTGGTGAGATACTGTATATATCGCTCTAAATATTTTGGGCCACAGTCTGCTATTTCTATCACACCATTATCATTTCTGGTGTACTATGTCTACCAGAGACAAACTATACAAATGTTAGAGCTAATCTAGAGTGGGCATTAACATGATGACAACATTAACGCCACAGAAGACGATAACCAAATGTTTTTTTTCACAGCATTTTGATATTTGCTCATCATAATTATGGCCATTCAGTGCAAAGGGCTCCAGCATCTGGCTCCACAGCGAAAAGGGCAATGAGCTATTCCTTTACACTCGCTCCTGCATTATTACACATTAAAAACTCATGAAGCCAGGCCAATATGGCCAAGCACATAAACACATATTGCAGAGATGCATTGCAAGCATTCATACACAGACACACACACACACACACACACACACACACACACACACACACAGACATAACGTTCAATCGCCACCTGACGTAAACGGCTCCAGTCTCAACTGGAAAGCAATGGGAGCGTTTAAAAGAGATTCAGGGGCCCATTGGGCAGTAATGTCAGTGACATTATCGAGAAGTCATTTTAAGAGTCCAGCAAGACTGCAGAAACAGTAAAATATGAGCAATAAGTCTCTTAGGATCATCTAGAGCTGATGTACACATACATCACACATATATATATTTGTAACGTGTATGTGTGTTTGCGCATGTTGTTATGGGGTGTGTGAATAGTGCTGGGCAGAGTAATTGCTAGCAACTGTCAAGGGAGTGACGAAGGTGGAGGTACAAGGTTAAATTATAGTAAAAATTTAGCTTAAAGCCTTAGAGAGACTATTTTACACAAACACATACACTATAATGGTATAGGGACTTTCCATTGACTTCTGTTGTTTTAATACTGAGCTAACAGGATTTTTAAAACCTAACCCTTGTATAGACCTATAGTCATTTTTATATTACCATTTAGACATTATTTAATATGCATATAGCCAGAGTCTAAACTTTATTTTTTATGAAAAAATGATGTCTATGTATGCATTCAAATACATTCAGCCATTAACATATTACTCATTGTGGCATTTCATAAGAATTAATGCGCTTGACAGTGAGTCATTCACATCTTAATTTCTCTCTCCTTATATTGCTGGATGGCCAAATGTGATTGGGTGACCTTTTATATGGTCCATTTACAAAGCGTAAGTCCTATTCAGTGACCCGTTTCCATTTTCACATTATTCTCATCCATTTTGCATCATCTGTTGTAATGTCAAGTCTTTTACCGGTTCTTTCCACTCTATCATTTATCTGACAAACAAAATTTAAGGTCACACCGGCTGGTTTGTTCGATGTGTCATAATTAGTGGGAATTTGAGATTATTTTGTATGCCCTTTCCTAAATTAAAACCATTAGGCTTTAAGTAAGCCATAATGCAGCACAGCTTTTGACAAGAATGATTTAAAATGTTTGCACATTTCATTCCTGTACTAATTTACATGCCAAACTTCACCTGCTTAATGGATGACTGGGATTGGATTTGCACACCCAAATCAGTCAATCCATCCATCCATGTACTGAAATGTCTGTTTATCAAACTGTGCATCTATCCATCAAAATGTTCATTTATCGATCCACCCAATTGTCCATCCATACATGTATCGAAATACCCAACTATCCCTCTGTCTATCAAATAGGGTTGTAACGGTACGTGTATTCTTACCGAACCATCACAGGGCAAATTCCAAATGGAAGTGATCATTCCTATGCCCTACTCCCTTCGAAGGGAAAAACCCTTGGAGTTTATACTGTGAAGTGAGCAGGGCATGTGCATGCCATTGTGGCCATATCTTCAACTGACATGTTCTGTGACAACGGAGCACAGCGTCAGCAGATGTCGCTGTTTTAGTGGCATAACTTAAGCATAAAGCATAACTGTTGCAAATTTAAAAAAATTAAAAAAGTTTACAAACCACTGTTGTTAATTAACCTAATTTGCCTGTTTAACCTAATTAACTTAGTTAAGCCTTTAAATTGCTCTTTAAGCTGAGGATTAGTATCTTCCGAAACAACTAGTAAAATAATATGCACTGTCATTCATGGCAAAGAAATTAGTTTAGACTTGAGAGAAAGAACTGTTAATGCTCGTAAAGATAGAGAAGGATACACACGTTTATCAAAGCATTTTCAAGTGTCAAGAACTGCTGTGAGATGCATTATCAAGAAGTTTAAAGAGACCAACACCAGTGGAGAACAAGATGGGCAGAGGCAGGAAGCGAAAGATTTCAAAAACTTTGGAAAGAAAACTAGTGAGAGAGGTTTCTAAAGACCCAAGAACAACTGCCAAGACACTAGTGAATGACCTAGCCAAGTCTGGAATTGATGTCTCAACAAAGACAGTCACTAGAGCCCTGCACAGGAATGAACTGTGAGGTTGCCAACCAAGAAAGACTCCACTTCTGAAGAAGAGACACCTCCAAGCTAGAATGAAGTTTGCTAAGGACAACCTGGAGGAAATGTGATGCATACTGGAAATGTGTCCTTTGGTCAGATGAGACAAAACTAGAGCTTTTTGGCCATAGAGATGTTGCCTATATTTGGAGAAAGAAGGGAGAGGCATTCAACCCCAAGAACACCGTTCCCACAGTGAAACATGGTGGTGGGAGTATAATGCTGTGGCGATGTTTCAGTGCATTTGGAACTGGGAATCTCATCAGAGTTGAAAGAAACATGAAAAAGGAAGACTATAAGAAGATTTTGAAAGACAACCTTAGACAGTCTGCAAGAAAACTTGGTTTGGGTCAACATTTTGTCTTCCAGCATAATAACGACCCAAAGCATACCTCACTTCTGATGAAGACATACCTCCAAATAAGCAAAGTGAGTGTACTTGACTGGCCTCCAATAGAAAATCTGTGGGTCCAGAGTTTGTGCCAGAAGAAATCTGGAGGAGCTTGAGAGATTTGCTAAGGAGAATCCATCCATCCATCCATCCATCCATCCATCCATCCATCCATCCATCCACCCATCCATCCACCCATCCATCCAATTGTCAACCTATCCAGCCATTGAGTTGTCCATCTATCTACCGTCCATCTATCTAATTTTCCATCCATCCATCCATCCATCCATCCATCCACAATATTACATGGACAAGCTATCCCTGTCACTTTATCAAACTGCCCATCTAGCCATCCAAATGTCTGTCTGTCCATTCATCGATCCATCAAATTGCTGATCCATCCATCCATCAATCCGTTTATCCATCCATAATATCACATGCACTACCTTTGTTTTTGAGGCTAGATTGAGGCATAAATTCTAATGTTCTGAAACAGATTTGCTTATTCAACAGACTAAAACAAATGAGTGAAAAACTTGAAACAATGTAAATTAAAATCAATCCAATAAAAGATATTTAATATCATGACAAAACACTTAACACCATAACATGTCCATTAGCAAGTACTTAGCAATACTAATGAACATAAACTTAGTACTGTATATGCACCTGTAATTGTTTTGTAAAACAGCTTGAAATGACCATTTTTTATTGTTATTGCTGTAATTAAGTAGACTATGTGGACATTGTTTCTAGTTTCACTGACCATACTGATGTAACAGCTGTCGCTGATACTGAAGCAATAGCCAGTAGACTACAGAGCTTTGCCCAGGAATCAGCGGTAAACTTTACATAAGCTGCTTTCTCCTTTGCCTAGGAAGTGATTATAGCGTGGTCGTGCAACTCCTGTGGTGTAAACAAAGACAGACGATTACAGCGCTAATGCCTTTATGAAGAAGGCAGGCTGGTGTTCTATTGTGTGATTTCCCACTCCACTCAGTTTAAATCTATGAAAACTGAAGAGATTAAGGAGGTAAAGACATATTAATACTTTGATCTTCTAAAAGATTTAATCAAATTCAAAGCAATGAGGGAGAGAAATTACTTTTGTGAGGTTTTCATTGTTGGAGACCACAGATGCACATGCCAGGTAATGACTTCCCCACCACTTTCTTAAAGGAACAGTTCACCCCAAAATATGTTATTTAAGTCTTTGATTTTTGGGTGAACTGTCATTTTAAGGCTTTTGGAACAGACATCCACATTTAATATGAAAGCGATGACGAATATCAATGTTTACATGCGATTAAATGTGTGATCAGGTGTATGGGTATGTTTTTGAGTGTACACAGTGTGCACAGCTGGCTTTAAGTCTGGGTTTGGGCTCATCACACCCTTGTTGCTTTTATTATTACTCCCTCAGACAAGATGCTTTTCAGCCCAAAACTCCTCTCCCACAATGCAAACTGTTTTTATTCATTGATTGCCCTCAAAACCTTCTTAAAATCGTCTTCGAATTCAACCAGAACCTATCAATCCCTAGACCCCCACAATCAAATCTGCAATGATCCTCCTTATTCCTCACTGATGGTGCCAAAATATCAGAAAGTTGCATTTAAATCCTAAGACGGTTTAAATCCTGAGGCGATTTTCCTTCCAAAGATAATCCTGTCAGTTGTTTGAAACAGTTTGCAGCAATGGTGTTATATTTCATTAGGAAAAACTACACCTGTCCAAAATGGCACGAGCACAATCTGCCAGATGGCGAAAATAAGTCCATTGTTGCGTTTTTAGAAATACAGTGGGTTCCAGAAGTCTGAGACCATTGAATATGCTTGCATTTTTATATAATTGAATGTACTTTTTTATTACAAATTATATAGCCACCGTAACAACTGTCAACTTGTCACACAAAAACATGATTTATGTAACAATATACATGAAAAATTTGGGGCAGTACTTTTTTTTAAATTTTATGGTATGAAAGAGATTAATACTTTTATTTAGCAAGGATGTTTTAAAATTATTTAAAAAGTGACAGTAAAGGCTTATATTGTAAGAAAGGATTTTAACTTTATATTCATCTTACAATCTTGAAAAAAGTATGACAGGTACCAAAACAATATTAAGCAGCAAAACTGTTTTCCAACATCGATAACACATTAGCATATTAGAATGATTTCTGAAGGATCATGTTACACTGAAGACTGGAGTAACAGACTGATGAAAATTCAGCTTTACATCACAGAAATAAATTCTATTTAAAGTATAATAAAAATAGAAAAACGTTATTATAATTTGTAATAATATATCAAAATATTATATTTGTTTTCTGTATTTTTGATCAAATGAATGCAGCCTTGATAAGGAAAAGAGACTTCTTTAATAAATATTAAATCCTAAATGTATGCTGTATATGTATAAAATTGTCATGTTAAATGCATTGATTTCTTGATGAGCATTTTAAGTTCTTGATTACTATAACATACACTACAGAAGGTAAAATAAGACAAGTTTCTGCATTTCAAAGACTTTTTCCATCTCTGTGTTAATTAATTTCAAAGCAGAATTCTTAAAATTTGTTTTGAAATCTAAAAACCTTGGTTTTATTATAAAAATGCCCAAAGGATATTGGAAATAAAGGCTTTGAAATGTTACTTGAACCTTGAGAGCCGCCTTGAACTTTTCTCTTCCACAGTAGCAAAATGATTTGATTTTCCAAAAGCACACAAGCAGCTTTTGTGTTTTATGGCTTCGGTTCGTCGAATTCTTTCCCAACAGATCTTCATTAAGAGTCAAACGACTGTCCACAGGGGTCAGCAGATAATCATTTGTCCTCATCTAAACCACCATCTGAATAATAAAAAAAGCCCACAGTGCTTAACGACAGGTTTTAGAAGAAAACGATTTAAATATGATTGCAATAATTTAAGACATGAGACAAATCCGGCTTCGGAGCACATGCTTCATTTTAGAGGAAACACAAATGGCTTTGTTTCATAGCTCATTTGAAAAAGCAGTGAATGAGGCTCGATTGAAACATATTGCCTCAGGAGCTAATTAAAAGAGACGGGCGATGCTGTGTCTTGGTTATTGATGCCTGTTGACAGATGTGGTGGTTTTTCCGTATCACTCACTGCTCTTTCCATCTCTCTCTTTCCCGGTTTTCTAAAGCACACAAATAGCACCTAAGGCAGCGGTTTGCTTACCAAACAAATCTCATTTGCGATAGGTGGAGTGCTGCCTAACGTATCCAGAAGTGCCAACGAGCTGAAGATGTTATATTAGCATAACAAATAGCCGTCATCCCTCCAGATACGACGGCAGCCGATCAGAGCCGAACGATGTGAACAAGAGCGACGTTCGTTCATTAAACACACTCATTTGGCACCAAGCAATCCCTGAACGCAGGCAAAAGACTGGAGTGTCTGTTTTTAGATCCCTGACCTGCTTCTGAGGAAATAGAGCTGTAATCTGTCAGACAGGAGCTCGGTCTACGCACAGATTAATTGAATTCTCTTAAATACATGGTAACCCAGTCAGGTCAATTAAATCATTCAGTGTAATCACAAAACTGTTGTTCACTAATAGGAAAAAGTGGGTGTATTATGTGTGTGTGTGTGTGTGTGAGAGACAAAGGCATGATAAGAGAGAGAGAGAACGTCCTAATGTGGTTTTTCGCTTTCACGTGTTGATCATTTCGCATCTGTGGTCACTGTGAGTCGTCCAAACCAGATGAGGCTGTTGATTATAAGTCGCTAAGTGCTTTTACTTAATGAAGAGGATCTGGAAAGGGACACATCGGTCCATTAGCATCAGCATATGAATCAGTTATTGTCCTTCACCGGGCCTTGATGGAGTTCACCTGTAGAAGGAGCGTGCAGAAGATACAAGGCACGTGACTTTTAAAGTTATGGACCTCCAACTCGCTGCAATGGCGCCTCATTTGATTAGAAAGCAACAATGGAGGGGAAGTTTGTGCTTTTTAGAGCTTCGCTGTGAACAGATTGTGCATGAAGATTCTTTTGCATTTCGCTGATAAAAACAGTGTTGTAACTTAACCCCTTAATTGTCACCCGTCCCCTCAGTATGAGTTTACTTCACCATTTTACAAATAAATCCTAATTTAATCATGACAACCTACATATTGTTGGAAAAGTCTAAGACTCCTAAATAGATATTTTACCATTTTTGTGTAATTAAATTATGTAGGAAAAGTAATAGATTAATTTATGACAAGAGTGCGCCTCAAAAATCTACATCATAACAGGAGCTCTGACCTTTGTCACAAAGAGACTTTCTTTGTTGTCTGTTTCTCTATCATGCTTTAGAAATCAAAAGAAATTATATATCACTTAAAATCATTAAATTCATCCTTTGAAAACCATTTTAAAATCAAACATTGCATTACCATGGAAAATGTACATCAAAATACATCAAAAAAAAAAAAAAAAAAAAATTAATCTCTTTATTCCTTCCCTTTCTAGCTTGTACTTGTCTGAAGCACCACTTGAAATCTGGTATTATAGCACTGCCTGTGTCTGTTTGTCTCCTTATGAAGAATCGCTCTATGTTCTCCCAACTGTATGTCGCTTTGGACAAAAGCGTCTGCCAAATGCCTAAATGTAAATGTAAATGTAAAATCATATTACAAGATGTTTTCGTTCATAAATGATAAAAAAAAAAAAAAAAAGGTTTGAATACTGCATTTTCACGTCTATTTCCAAAAATGGGAGTGACAGTTAACAGGTTAAATGTTTAAAAAAAACAAGGTATTAAAATTAGTCAAACTAAAAGTAAACAAATTAAAACCAAACTAATAAAAAGACAAACGCACAAAACATTACAAAAACTTTAAAGCAAACAGTTAAAGCTAATTCTAAATGTTAATAAATAGTATAATATTATATGAATAATACTAAAATGATCAACCTGATCTCATGTACCTGTGGAAACTCGCAAGATGACACATTCAATGTGAAACGCCCACTGAGTGGCTCTAAAAGTGTTTCCATTTTTTTCCCCTGGAACTGATGAATGGACCTACCCGATATTATGAACAAAGCGAATGTGACATAAAAACAATCGCAATCATGCCGTTTTAACTTGTTTTTCGATCTTTCATCTTCCAGCGCTTTAACCATGAGTCATGTTTTCACGGGATTCGTACCCAAAAATTCTGCATCCTAAGTCTAATTATGTTCCGGCTGAGCTACCAAGCAAGCTTGTTATGTCCGGAAAGTGAAAAAAATATGGAGCTGTAATCATGTAATCATTTTCATGTGCATGAAAAGTGCTTGCTTGCAGTTAATATGTACTTAATGGTACATATTTTGCGTATTGTAAAAAAGTTCCCACAGGTACGTTTTTTGTCATTAGATCAGGTAGAAAATAACAGTGATCTGGAATCACATGAGGAAGACAGAATTTTCATTCTGTTTTTTAACTTCCATAATTTGATTGCCAGTGTTAAATACTAAAATAATAGATTAGTTTATTATGCTAGTACCCTACAGTATGTTCTTTTATAATAAAAGTTGTTTTAAACTGTTGTGAATGATTTCTAATGAATAATGAAGAAAAAAGTTTTTGTAAGTACCAAAATTAAACAAATAAAAAAACATGATTAATTATACAAAATAGCCTCATAATATCCCAAAAGAAGTGAATAAATAAGTGATACTGCTTTAAAAGTGTAATATAACAGGAAAATTCCATTTAAAATAAAAATGGCCATTTACTCATACTCAAGCCTGTATCTAAGAGACATAAGAATGAGTAGATGTGATCAGAAGAGATTTCAAAGACATTAAAGCCTGCAAGAAAGGTCAGAGGTTTCAATATGATCTCAAACACTGTATAGTCTGGCCCTGAGAGTATTGAATGAGACTCATTTGTATCACTGAACGCTGTATATTTCACTTTTTAAAAGATACCTCAGAAGAAACATCTCCACCTACTTACATGAAAAATATCTCATTGCTTATTCTTCTCAAAATCTCATGAGCTTTGAAAGAACAGCTAAACTCATCCTATGGGAGCATGCAACAGCTGTAACAGAAAAAAAAAAAAAAAAAAAAAGTGAGAAGAACAAACTTGACTTTTGTTTATAAGACTAAGCTTATATAGTATTCCAAGCATGTGCTGTCCTTCCCCTCTTCATAAATCCCCCTCAAAACTTTTTCCAACTCCTACTTCCCTCTTTCTCTGTCTCCGTTGTCCATTCCTGCAACGTTTTAATCCCTATTGCTCAGGCCTGTCGCGCAGACAGTGCAGCATCTTGATATGGAGTGTCCTTCACTGTCACCTACCGTCTCCATACAAGAGGGACTTTTCATATCACCTGGACCCTCTGGCTGCCAGATTTATTGCCTTGGAGTGGGTTTAGGTGCTCGTGCCTTTCCCTGATGATGTATTCACACTGATACACTGACAATCCAGGCACCTGAGAGCAGAGATGAGCTCCGGCCATCAATAAAGCCCACGAGGATTGGCAGACGGGGGCGTTTGGAAAGCTTTTTTTTTGTGGTGAGGAGGAGCCTGGGGGGTAAATTATTATGGTGGGCCAAGCTGGGAAAAATGAGCATTATTTAAGAGTGACCTTGAGCTTTTTTGGAGACGCTCGCCTGGGGAAAGCACACTGAGAATGTGTGTTATAAATTATAGGGTGCGGCAGGAGGTTGTTGGCAACGTTGCAGCAGGTTTCCCGTAACGTACGGCCCATACAGGCATGCAAATGAACATATTGTGATGTAAAACCAATAGTGTAGAAAATAAATAATGGTGATAGGCCAGAATATTTATCGACAGATCAGAATTAAACAGCAGGTCTATGGGAGTAAAACAGTGTGTGAGCGTACATGCATGTCAGTCGGTATATAAGCTATGAGGTGTGTGTATGTGTGTGTGTGTGTGTGTGTGTGTGTAATTATGAGCCAGCTGGTTGAGGGTATGGGGTCTGAATGATGACTGTGACTGTCTATGACAGAACCTCCTTGAGGGACTGGGGCTGATATACTGGCACTTCCTGCTAAAGTTATTTTACTCATTGTGAGGGTAAAAGCTTCATCTCCATATTAGCAGAACGTGCACTGTGGTCTTCAGTATATTGTGTTTAGAGTTGAGGAATAGATTGGTTCCCTGCTGAAATATACTAGTCTTTGTTTGCCTCCAAAATGTTTCATTTTAGCCTAATTTGCTAATCTAGGATAGCCACCAAACTGTTCAAGCTGTCTGATTTGATGGTTTAAAGAGGCTTTGGGAGAAAATATCTTAAACTAATCCTAATCTGCTTTGCTGGTCCAGACTTGCCACCAAACTCTTCAAGCTGGTCTAACTTAATGGTTTTAATAGATAAAAATGGCTTAAACTAGCCTAAACATAGTTGCTAGTCAGATATAAGCTTGTCATTAAACTGTTTAAAGGGTTAGTTCACCCAAAAATGAAAATTATGTCATTAATGACTCACCCTGATGTTGTTCCAAACCCATAAGACCTCCGTTCATCTTCGGAACACAGTTTAAGATATTTTAGATTTAGTCTAAAATTAGTCTAAGATTTAGAGAGCTTTTAGACCCTCCATTGAAAATGTATGTATGTAAACAACGTACGCTGTTCTGTATCAGCCACAACACAAGGATGCACTGTTTACGCTCGAATAATAGCGTAAATACACGTAGAAAACATATCCGTGTATTGTGGCTGATACAGAACAGCGTATGTTGTTTACGTCCAGTGGATACTTTCCAAAATGGCGCTACGTTGACAGAGGAGACGAATTGTTGACTAAAGTCGCCATTTTTGTTTTCTTTGCGTACAAAAAGTATTCTCGATGCTTCAAAAAATTCTAACTGACCCACTGATGTCACATGGACTACTTTGGTATGTTTTTATTACCTTTCTGGACATGGAAAGTATACCGTACATACATTTTCAATGGAGGGTCTGAAAGCTCTCTGACTAAATCTAAAATATCTTAAACTGTGTTCCGAAGATGAACGGAGGTCTTACGGGTTTGGAACAACATCAGGGTGAGTCATTAATGACACAATTTTCATTTTTGGGTGAACTAACCCTTTAAGTTGGTCTGATTTGATAGTTTTACTAGGAAAAATATATCTTAATCCAGCCTAAAGTGGTTAAAGCTGGTCTGGCTTGATGGTTGTAGAGGAGTTCCAAACAGGTGTTGAGCTGGTTTTCAAAGTAACTTGCACTAGCCTAAAGTGGTTTAGGATGGTCTGTATTATAGGGGTTTTTGGTGATAAAAATGTCTAAAACCAGCCTAAAAACTGTTTAAGATGGTCTTGCCTAATAGTTTTAAAGGCTTATGGAGATAAAATGGCTTAAACCAGCCTAAATAGGTTTGCTGGTCTAAGCTTGTCATCAAACTGTTTAAGTCTGATTGTATGGTTTTAGAGGGAAAAAAAACAAACAAAAAAAAAAACACCAGCCTAAAGTGTTTCACTGGTCTAAGCTTGCCCTAAACTGTTTAACTGCTAAACCAGCCTAGATAGGTTTGTTGGTCTAGGCTTGCCACTAAACGGTTTAAGTTGGTCTGAAGTTTTGGTATAAAGAAATATTGACCTAAAACAACCTTAACTGATTTGCTGGTCTAGGCTTGCTACAAAACTGTGCAACCTGGTTTGGTTTGATTAGTTTAGAGGGGTTTGGGGTGAAACAAATGGCTTATACCAGCATCATTTAGAAGGGTTTTTGGAAATAAAAAATGGCTTAAACCAGCCTAATTAATTTTGCAAGACTGTGCTTGCCACCACACTGCTTAAGCTGCTCTAGCTTGATGGTTTAAAAGGTTGGTCTAGGCTTGTCATCAAACTTTTTTGTCTGATTTGATGGTTTTACTAGGAAAAATATATCTTAATCCAGCCTAAAGTGGTTCGTTAGTCTAAGCTTTCCCTAAACTGTTCAAGCGGGTGTGGCTTGATGGTTTCAGAGGGGTTTTGCTTTCCTCACTAGACTGGCCAAACAAGTGTTGAGTTGGTTTTCAAAGTGATTTTGGGATTTTAAAAATTGTCTTACACCAGCTGGTCTGCTGGTCTAGGATAGCAACCAAACTATTTAGGTTGGACTGTCTTAATGGTTTTAAAAGGGTTTTGGGAATTAACAAAAAATGTCTAAAACCAGCCTAAACTGTTTTGCAAATCTATGCTTGCCACCAAACTGTCTAGCCTGGTTGATTTAAATGTGTATGGAGATAAAAATGGCCTAAAACAACATAAATAGGTTTGCTGGTCTAAGTTTGTAATCAAGCTGTTTAAGTTTGGTCTGATTTGATGGCTTTAGGAGAAAACTTAAACTAGCTTAAACTGGTTTGCTGGTCCACATTTGCCACTACACTTTTCAAGCTGGCCTAGCTCAATAGTTTTAAGAGATAAAAAGAGTAAATTAGAGTGGATTTGGTATAAAAAAATATTGGCCTAAAACAGCCTAAAATGTTTTGCTATTTTAGGCTTGCTACAAAACTGTTCAAGCTGGTCTGGTTGGTTGGTTGGTTAAGAGGAGATTTATATGGGTTTTTGGAGATACTAATGTCTTAAACCAGCCTAAATAGTTTTGCAAGCATTTGCTTGCCACCAAACTGTTTAAGCTGGTCTAGCCTGATGGCTTGATGGTTTTAAAGGTTGTCATCAAACTGTTTAAGTTGGTCTGATTTAATGATTTTAGGAGCCAAAAAATATTATATATATTATATATATATATAATAAATTAATTTGGTTTTCAGAGTGGTTTTGGGATTTAAAAAATGTCTTAAACTAGACTAAACTGTTTTAATGGTTTTAGTGGTGCTTTGGGAGAAAATGTCTTAAACTAGATTGCTGGTCCAGGCTTGCCACTAAACTATTTAAGCTGGTTTGAAGGAAAATGGTCAACCATCATGTAAAACACACCTTAGCTAGGCTGGCCATCTTATAACAAAGGCAGATTTAAGATGTTCTAATCTGGGAAATCTAGCTGGTCCAGCGGTAGCCATTTTAAAAAGCCTTATTCTTTTCATATTCCTACTATTTTTGTCATATTTGACATTTCCAATCAAAAATATGTAAAATGCCTTAAAACAAACATACTTTGAAGATGGTAATCAGACAGTCCATTGACATGATTTAACCTGGCAGACCTTGGTTAAGCTGGTAACATTACATTCAAATAGCTACCATATTCAAAAATTGTACTCGACAACCTTATGATCAGGGTTTCCCTGCAGGGCTGCATTCACATAAAAGCGCTGCATAAATCATTCGTTATCTATAAAACACGCTCATTTGTCTGTGTTATAGATGTATAGCCTTGAATTAGGGGAATGATTGCACATTTTGTGTGCACTGCTATATTCTTAGGGTGATGTGCTGTTTACTGCTGAAGACCCTGAGAGACAAACAGCAGTGTGTCAGGCTTTGCCAGCCTCTGCGCCTTTGCGATAACATCCCTCCGTTGTTGTGTTTGAGATGTTTGTCTTGGCACGGTTCATCTGTGTGCCCACATACTGTCTTGGTATGCTAAACGCGCACACATAGACATAACGTTGTGTCTAATGAAGATTACATTTGATAAATACCAGGCATGTCAAAACCGCTGAAACGTGATGCATGATAGAAGGAGATAAAAAAAAAAAATAATAATAAAAAATCTGGGAAGTGCTTCATACATCTGCATCTCTGCTCTTCCTTATATTGCTAAATAAGGAAAACAAAAGTGGCTAGCTTTTAAGAATAAGGGGAATTCAAGAATAAATTGCAATTGCTGAAAGCGGCTTTTATTTGCCTGCACTGTTTGTGTTGCTTAACATGCAACTAACTAAGAAATTATGCAAATTGAGTAATGATACAAACGCTTTTCAGCATCATGTGATGAATTGAGGCTGCCATGATGAATAAATAATGTACATAAACATTTTTTTTTTATTTCATGAAACAGAAATTCACCATATACTGTATATTACAACGATTTTATGTATTACTTTTAGTGCATAAGTTCCCTTTTACATTTTATTTTATTATTATTTTTTTATTTTACCTTATAATTTCTTAAACTTGATATTTTTAGGGGAAAAAAAATAAATAAATAAATGTTTTTTTGTTTTTTTTTGTTTTTTTTTGTTTTTTCCCAAAATTGTACAATCCTAATTCTGATTATTCTAAAAAGTGCCTTTTCTTCAATGAAACAGGATCTTGAAACATTTGACTTACAGAAGTTTTTCCTGAAAAAAAATAAAATAAAATAAAAATCTGGGAAACACATGACTGAAATAATAGTTTCAAAGACTTCTCTAAATCCATTCAGAGTTTCTTGTTCCTGAATTTCCCATAAAAGCAGGAAGCAACACCAAGCAGGACGGGCACAAATTGATCGATCAATGCTGAGGAGAAGGAAACAATAATTGACCCTGACACTTATATTACAGCATCTTTGTTCCCTTCCAAACCTCATTCTTCCCCTTTGTCATCTCCATCTCTGTCACTACCTACTTCCTCTCTCCTGTGTTGTCTTTTCTTGTCCATTCCTCTATGATAACTACATGTCCTTCCCATCTCTTGCTCTGGCTGTTGTAATCAATAGAGGTCATTGTGAGCAAGCGTGCAAGACTGATTGAAATGCCTGTGTGTATCAATGTGTGGGAGGAACACGAGTGTTGACCCACAACCTGCCCTTGCTCCTGTTTTCATAAAACTTTTTGTCAAAATGAGCCAATTTGTTCGCACAGAGTCATGATGAAAAAGGAATTGGTGCTGCCCCAGGGCCAAACTCTGAATGGCAAACAAAGGCCACACAGTTCAGTCATAAAACGTCTGACGTTTGTGATCATCGCTTCTGGATTATTCATTTATCTGCCCTCGCTTCTGATCACAGAAGGACAGTGTTATATATTCAGCCTCATTCACTGCATGTAATAAAGTAACATAAAACGTGGTTGTAGTCGTGACACTTTCGGGAGTGTGATGCTGTAAGTGTGACAGGGATCCCAGGAGGAAACTTTTATTGCTCTGAGGTTAGTCTTTCATAGCTCGGGGGACTTACTCACAGTCAATGTTCATTTATGTATCAACTTTGTTGGAGATGGTTCCCTTAAAATATCTTAGGAGAAATAAAGGCAGACTTAAAATGAGTCAAATATTTACATGCAGTAAGACTATAAATAAATCTGAAACTCGGTTCAGATTTCATCATGAAAGGGAACTGAGAACTAAAAAGGCCCCGTTTACACTAGTAGGTTTTCGTTTTAAAACAGCATTTTAAAATGAAAACGATCCATGTCTACACTGGCATTTTCATTGCGTTTCAAAAACAATCACCGTCCACACTACACGACCAAAACCGCATGGCAAATGACCATTCATGCACACTGGTCACGCATTGCTAACATGGCCATCAAGAACACACAGGACGAATGTGGACAGCCAATAAAACGCATAATTTTTGTTATGGTTTTGCCTGTTGTTTACACTACTACTCAGCTTTTAAACCCTCAACAACTGAGACTTAAGAAAAACACTGCAGATTGCATTTTAGTTGGAAAACTCCAGTGTTGCGTTTCAGTATAAATGAACCAAAATGGAGTCTTTTGAAAACAATGGTGTGGCTGCTCACACATTTTCTCTGCGTATCCTTGATGACCATGTAAACCGATGTAAATAACATCATCCTCATTATGAATGATCATGTGACATGTTTTCAGTTGTGTAGTGTGGACAGATAACGCTTGTGACAGAAACGCCAGTGTAGACGAGGATGGTTTTCATTTTAAAATGCCATTTGAAAGCAACAACGCACTAGTGTAAAAGGCCTGAAACACAACCCTTTAGTTTTCAAACTAAAAAAGGTTTTGAAAGTCTCAGTTTTCAAGGGTCGAATACGCAAGAGTAGTATAAATGACAGGATTAAAGTTATGCGTTTTAAATAGTGGTGTCAAACGATAATTTTTTTTTTTTTTTTTTAAACTCATTAAATCGCACTTATCACATGTTGCCTTTAATTAATCCTACCTGACATTAAAGTTTTTAATTATACTTTCATAGTGCAATCATTTCACATTCATGCTTCAAATTAATGTAGAAACAACATAAAGAACATATATTTTTAATATTTGTTTAATGCCATCTTTTTTAATGACTAAAGGCAAGTACCACTGATTCCAACTGATGTCTCTATGATTTTTTCCCCCTACTATTTCACCATTGAATATAACCATTCAGCATTACAGTATAACTCAGAGCTATCACTTTAACATTTATTGGACTTTAAAAAAAAATTCTAATTGAAGTGAACTTGAAAAATCTTCACATAAACCCACTGTAATAAATATCATAGGCTAGCTACCTGCCTTCAGCAAGAAAACACAGCCTAAAGTTATCAAACTCTAATTTATATAAAATTCTAAATTATGTAAATATAAAGCTTAAAACTACAGAATTTGATGCCGATCTGACACTGCTTTAAATGTGACCTATAAATAATAAATACTTACTTGCCCAGTTTTAAGGAAGCTTTAATTGCTTTTTTTGTAAACTCATGTATTAACTGACAACATAACTATGACATTGCACAGTTGACAGGATAGGTAAACAGTTTTTGTTTGTTCTACTGAAGCTCCTCGTCACGGATACCATTTCCGCGCTCATTTGACTCGCGCCTGATGCTGAAGTGAAGTTGGAGCGCACGTCTAAAAATTCTCCAGTTTGATGGGCTAGTAAAGACGGTCTGTGCACCTAAATAAACATTTCTTTAGCAGTTGTGAGTGAGGTGGCCAAACCTAACCCCGCCCATGCGTTAACTGTGTAAAATATTTTAAATGCGTTAAACTGAAAAATGAAAAAAAAAAAAAAAAAAAAAAAAATCGCCTGCGTTAACGCTAATTTTGACACCACTAGTAAAACGTAGCTTAAAGGGGTAGTCTGTTACATTACAGTACATACAATTTCACTTGCCACATAAAAGAGTAAGAAGAGATGACTGATAGGACGAAGACAAATGATTTGCAGATCCTGAGAACCACTTGACACATCTAATCTTGTAAAATGTATGGTAAGTACTGCTGCTTTGTAGTAGCTAGAGTATGTGTGATCGTGAATCTCAAATTGCCAGAGAAAGCATTTCTGAACACAGTATTCGGATATGGGCAAATATTTTTAGTCATTACCGACTTGAATTTAAATTTGTCTCTTACTCTGCAAAATTATATGGAGCACCTTTGGACCATTTTATTGTCATTTTGAAGCTTGACAGCGTTCAGTCACTATTACTTCACTGAAACGAAAAGAAACAACCAAGATATTAGAGAGATCTTATTAGCAATTTGTCTTTCCTATGGGATATTGTGTCCTCTGTTAATGAACATTTGACTAAAGTCATTTTCACGCTCGCTGTTGATGCAGCTGTGTTGCGCCACTCTATAATAATTATGACATGATAAGCTTTAAGAAGATTAGCATAAACTCCTTACCGTAATTATCTTTACTAATGCTATTTACAGAGTTCACACGCAGTTTGATGTGACGTATCCTAGAGAGGAGCGTGTTTTGAGCATATCAAGGCTTTTGTCTGCCGTTTGGCCATTTCAAATGAGTTCTCATTTCTCCTCATGAATACTCGGAGGCGCACCCGGATTGACGGCCGTTCTGTAGTTCCATTTTGAGCGGTTTGTGATATTTGATGGAGTGGATGTGACAGGTGGTAGGGAGCTCTGGATGACAGCTGCCGCTCTGAAGGGAGTCTCTTACACAGATCAGAGAGTGTGCGAGTATGTCCGAGAATCTGTGTGTTAGTCAGCAGGACACAATCAAAGGGTCTGGTCACCATCCGTGTGTTGCTTAACACACACACATACAAACCTGTCGATCTGTGGAATAAATTTTAGCTTGCTAACTTGCACCTTCAAGCGTAGCCACTTTAATTGGTCAATCTGCCACACAGTGTTTTTTTTTTTTAACTATCTACCTTATTCTTTAACACGAAAATAAGCCTATGGCTGAGACTTCCGGTTCATTAGCCGCTATAGGGAAATAATGAGAATAATAACAACATGCATTAAATGGTAAAACTGTTTGCTCTACAAACCTGTGTGTTCATAATTAGAATACTACATTAAAGTAATATGGTAAGACACCAATTTGCAATATCCAGCAGCAAAAGGTTTTGTACAGCTAAAAACAGCTGACATAATGTGATTATTTCAACATATAATCAAAATGTACACTATTTACGTTCTAAATTTACTTTCTCCTGTATTACCGTGCAAAAATCTTCATCAATATGTAATAGCTTGCACCACATCTGAAACCTGTCATTGCATGGGTTAATGTTAACCAGTAGCCAAATAGCTAATTATGCATTGTTTTAGGCTGTCGTTATATGTAATGCAGCCCTTGTGAAATCTTGCCAGTAATGATTTTAGTCATTTAATGCTGGCTAATGTTCCTGTAATAAAGTTTAAAGCAATAAACATTACCATTGGGACATGTTAAGACACTCTCAAGGGTGAACATGACCTTCAGCTTTCTTAAAATTGGGTGCTAATGGTGTTTCTCAAGGGGCTCAGCTCCTTTCTAGTTTGAAAACCACAGTTTTCACAATCCCAGAGTCTTTTCATTATATAACCTGTTTTTCTAAGAAATAAGTCACATTATGGAAGAAAAGCATGCAGGTTTACAGTTGAGGTTTACATACACCATGCAGAATCTGCAAAATGTTTATTATTTTTTTTTACCAAAATAAGAGGGACCATACAAAATGCATATTATTTTTTTTTAGTACTGACCTGAATAAGATATTTCATGTAAAAGGCATTTACATGTAGTCCACAAAAGAATACAATTGAATGCATAAAAAGGAGCCCATTCAAAACTGTTACCTGAATGATGAACAGCTGTTTTTTCTTCCTTCCATTTTGTGATAGTTGTTCATGATTCCCTTGTTTGTCCTGAACAGTTAAACTTTGTGTGCCCTTAAAAACATAAATAAGCGTATATGACAATGGATGTACATTAGTATTTACATAGCATAACAGTGGAAAATGTACCCGTCTTACACGTGTCCCACACTGAACACATCTATGTCCTGCAACAGATCTATTGCCAGATGGTTACCCTACCCTCAGCTGTCCTCAAAAGATTGATCTTAAAAAAATAGTCATTGTTGGAAAGGATTTAAATACACTTAAATGCTAAAAAAAAAAAACTAAGAATTTTTGGGACCTAAAGGGACAGCCGGCAGTTTAACCGAACAAACAAGGGACTCATGAACTACTATCAAAAAAAAAACACACGGCTGTGGATCATTCAGGTAACAACACAGTATTAGGAATCAAGTGCATGTAAACTTGTGAAAGGGGTCATTTTTATAAATTTAACTATTTTCTCTTGTGGACTATATGTAAACGTCTTTCATGTGAAATATCTTATTCAGGTCAGCACTCAATAAAAAATAACATTATGTACATTTTGTATGACCACTCATATTTTGGTCAAATAATTAACATTTTTCAGGTTCTGCAAGGTGTATGTAAACTTTTGACTTCAACTGTATCATCGGTTTCAATAAAACATTGGTGTGTTTCCCCATATTTATTTTCCTTTTAATGACTCTTTAAATTTGCTGACACGTTCTGAGAGCTTGGCTGAAGATATTTTTTGTCCAGTAAACTCTAAAAGAGCAACTGTTCTCCTCCAATCGGCTCTCAGATCCTGCTGTTCTAATTGAAAATAAATTGATCTCTGGGGAGCAACGTGCAAATTTGATGGGCTGGAAAGTCCAGCTACCAACATCACGGATGTTTAATCTTGTCAAGTCCTGGATCGGCAACAAGATTAATTAACCTAATTATAGTTGAGTAAAAGCATACGGGAGCACCCACCGCTCATCGCTCTGTCCTGAATATCAAACATGATTGTTCCCACTGATTTTAGATATAACAGTCTGGGATGCTGTTCCAGGCCTTTTCCACCTACTCTTTGTTGTTATGCCCATGAAAAATGTGACAAGTGCTGGAATACTGCGAATAGCACAAGTTAAGGTGTTAGATGTAGTTGGTAACATACGTCCATGTCAGTAATTAATAAAAACACACATGTGATCTCTCTCTCTCTCCATGTGCCCAACCAAAACCCATTTTACATATGTAAAATATATGAAACAAGCCATTTGAGTTCACTTCCAGATAAAAAAAAAATACATATAATTTACCCACTCCCTTATCATCCAAGATGGTCATGTCTTTCTTCAGTTGTAAAGAAATTAATGTTTTTTGAGAGATCTAAATGATCCCAGTCAAGGAAGGCTCTGCGTGTACTCGGTGTAATCCGGTTCAAGACAGTTAGGGTATGTTTAAAAACTCCTATCTTATTTTCTTCTTCAACTTCAAAACTGTTTTTAAGTTTTTTTTTTTTTTTTTGTAAAGGACATTTGATCTTTTTGAGATGGGAGTTTTTTCAACCTACCCTAAGCGTCTTGAACCGGAATACACAGAGTACATGCAGAGGTGGACAAGACAAGCATTTGAGGTTAAAAAGTATATAAATTGTCTTAAAAGTATATAAATAGACAGTAACCGATCGTTTTTCTAGATAAGACCCTTCCTCCTCGGCTAAGATCGTTTAGAGCTCTTTGAAGCTGCATTTAATCTGCATTTTGGACGTTCAAACTTGCAGCCACCATAGAAGTCCACTACATATGGAGAGAAATCCTGAAATGTTTTCCTCAAAAAACTATTTTATCTAATATAGATTTTTTATTTTATCAAATTTTTTTATTTTATCTTTATCTAATTTTATTTAATATATCTTGAATGACAAGAGGGCGAGTAAATTACCTGTAAATTTTTGTTCTGGAAGTGAACTTATCCTTTAAATAAGAATGGAAACTTTTTATGCATCAGACACGACTGAATCGTAGTTAAAATACATTTTTCTTTATGAGCAGCCAGTCTTGACAGCCAGGTATTTTTGACGATTTCGATTTTGTGAAAAACTTTTGTTTTGTGTAGTCAAATCTTCGTGAGATTTTCCTACAGTGAGTAATCTGCAGCCAACACTTCTTTTATCCTCTCTCAGCCATGTTACAAATTGTAAATTATTCAACATCTTGTTTAGCTTCCATATAATTTATGACCTTGTCCACCTCTCTCTTTTGCTCTCTTTCTCAAATATTCATAGACACAGATCTTTAGAGGTTTTGTCATACGACCAGTATAATGTTCTCATTGTCAATCAGCATTAGAGTACACAAGAGCTCCATCTGCTTAACCTGCACTACATGGGCCTTCTGCTTCAATAACAGTCCATTAAATGAGTTTTGCATTACGAGAGCGGATTCCACAGCGATATTGCACTTGAGGAGCAAAATAGCTATTAAACAGCTAAATAGCACTGAGCACAAAAGAGCATCAAGGTTGTTTGACAGCTCACGCCACTTGTGTTTCACAGAGACTGGAATTTATACTCACAAGAAGCATCAATATTAGTAACGCTCAGAGATTTCTAACACAACACAACACTTGGGACACTTGGGACGGAGACCCATTCATACAATACACTTATCCAGTGAGTCAAAGTATACTTTGGTGCAGAATAAAAATTTCCTGACAATTTAATCAATGTCATACAAGATGTTCATGTCTTTCTTTCTTCAGTCAAAACAAAATTAAGGTTTTTGAGGAAAACATTCCAGGATTTTTCTCCATATAGACTTTAATGGGAGCCATTGGGCTGAAGGCCCAAATTGCAGTTTCAGCGTAGCTTCAAAGGGCTCTACACGATTCCAGCCGAGCAAAACAATTGCTCATTTTCTAAAGAACATTTCGATTTATACACTTTTTAACCACAAATGCTTTTGATGTCCTAACTACTTTTGTAGGCATTACATTGCTGTCTATGCAGGGTCAGCTCTCAGATTTCATCAAAAATAACTTCATTTGTGTTCCAAAGATGAATGAAGGTTTTAAGAGTTTGGAACAACATGAGGGTGAGTAATTATTAATGACTGAATTTTCATTTTGGGGTGAACTATCCCTTTAACCGCCAAATACAAAAGTAACATAGCAGGTTTTGCAGTTAAATGCTCTAAAATTTCTTCAGGAAATGTAAAAATGCAGTTCCTACTTTTATAAATGGACAGGCTGATTTTTTTCTGAGAGCTCATTTTCTCAGTCTGCTATTTAAACTGGTGATTTCTACCAATGGTGTAGCCAGCAGTCTACATACAAAACCTTCAATTACAGTCAGAATATCTCATGTTGTCCTGCTAGTCTTTAAGTCATTAGCGAGTCCCAGTTTTATGACAATGCAGTTCAGCAACAGTTCTCCTCATCTAGTTTGAGAAAGTCAGATGAAAGCCGTTTATATGTGCATGCACACAATGAGGTGATTGTTCTCTAGATGTGAGCTATTACCTATGTGTTGTGCAGAGGTTTTTGTTGTTATTGAAAGGATTTTTTTTTGTTGTTGTTCAGTTTCATCTGAAATTATGAATATAACAGATGAGGCCACCGTTGCATCATCTCGGATATCCTTAGGCGCACACACACACACACACACACACACACACACACGCTGACCGGAATAAATAATTCAATATTTGTCTTTAGGTTCATCCAGCTTTTCCATTTCAAGATGAATCAGAGTGTGTTTGTGGCATCAAGTGGTTGCAAAACTTTAGGAATAAGGATATTCAATGCTTTACTACAGCTCGCATGCTGCAGTATACTGGAAAAATTACAACACATAAAGAAACATGGAGGACTTAAAGTGAAATGCGCAAAACACTATATATTTCACCAGAGCAAAACCTAAAGCCAAACTGGTTATCATCACTTACTTCATCTTCTTGTACTCCTACATGATCGCCATTGTGGCTCTAATAGCCGTACCGCAGTCGCATGAATGTGCTTTGACAAACTGTGCGACTGGGGTGTAGATAGGTTAAATGACTTGCCACGGGGGTTGAGGAGGAAACCATCACTTCACTGCGGTAATGAAGGTAAAAGATGGTATGTCCTGCCACCTTAAGGGCCAAGACATTAGTTCCCACTCGCTCCAGCTTTACAGACACACACTAAGTAATTGATAGCCCCAAGAACCTTGGCCGCATTACCATAAAGGTTTCATAAAAAGGCAGAATATTAGTGTTTGGTTATGAAATTCAAATGAGCCGATGCAATATAGATGGCAGATATTGATAATATGAGATAATTGACCAGCGCTGGATATCAGAGGAATAAGCTGAGATTTATATTGAAGCTCAGTAAATTATGCATCCCTGCTCAAAATGAGAGGACATGACGGATGAGTTTCGGAGAGGAAGGCCTATGCTGGAGTTCAGCTAAAGGTGCGCTGCATAATTCTTCTTTGGTTGAAAAAAGTTTTAGACACGAAGAAATAGAGTACTTTTGAAAAATATGTATACAGTGGGGAAAATAATTATTTAATCCACTGCAGATTTTGTAAGTTTGCCCACTGACAAAGAAATGATCAGTCTAGAATTTTAATGGTAGGTTTATTTTAACAGTGAGAGACAGAATAACAAGAAAAAAAAAAAAAAAAAAACTAGAATAACGCATTTAAAAAAAAAATTATACATCGATTTGCATTTAATGAGTGAAATAAGTATTTGACCCTTTGCAAAACCCTTGTTGGCAATCACAAAGGTCGGGCATTTCTTGTAGTTGGCCACCAGGTCTGCACACATTTCAGGAGGGATTCTTTGGGGTTACACTTTATTTTGATAGTCCACTTTAGACATTCTACTAACTACTAACTGGCTCCCAATTGCGGCTCGTATCAAGTTCAAGACTCTGATGCTTGCATATAGGACAACCACAGCTACTGCACCTGCTTATCTGCACTCGCTATTGCAAATCTACACCCCCTCCAGAACTCTGAGATCTGCTAGTGAGCGACGCCTTGTGGTACCATCACAGAGAGGTGCTAAATCACTATCCAGAACATTCTCTTTTACTGTTCCTGGCTGGTGGAACGATCTTCCTACCCCTATCCGGAATGCTGATTCCCTGACAAGCTTCAAGCGACAGCTTAAAACTCATCTCTTTCAACTCTATTTGCTGTTACCATAAAAAAAAAAAATTAATCTCTTTATTCCTTCCCTTTCTAGCTTGTACTTGTCTGAAGCACCACTTGAAATCTGGTATTATAGCACTGCCTGTGTCTGTTTGTCTCCTTAAGAAGAATCGCTCTATGTTCTCCCAACTGTATGTCGCTTTGGACAAAAGCGTCTGCCAAATGCCTAAATGTAAATGTAAATGTATAAGTAACTTTGTAGCTACAAATCAACTACTTGTCAACTGCATATCAACTAAATCTCATTATTTGCAACTACATGTCCACTAACTCTCAGAGTAGACTTTAGGGTTAGTTTAGGGTAGGTTTAGGGTTAGTTGAATAAGTTGACAAAGAAAGTGTTAGAAGATATTAAGCAGACAGTCTACTAATACTCTACTAACTGCTAGTTGACATTTTGTTGCAAAGTTAATTACTGTTAGTAGAATATCTAAAGTGGACTATCAAAATTAAGTGTTACCTTTTTTGGTGACTATAGTCCCAGCTGCATTGAGATCATTGACAAGATCCTCCTGTGTAGTTCGGGGCTGATTCCTCACCGTTTTCATGATCATTGAAACTCCACGAGGTGAGATCTTGCATGGAGCCTCAGACCGAGGAAGATTGACAGTTATTTTGCATTTTTTCTCTTGTCACCTTCTCACAAGCCTGCTTGGTGATGGTCTTGTAGCCAATTTCAGCCTTGTGTAGGTCTACAATCTTGTCCCTGACCTTCTTGGACAGCTCTTTGGTCTTGGCCATGGTGAAGAGTTTGGAATCTGACTGACTGATTGCTTGCTTCGGTCTTCTTAAGAGAGTGCTCCTAATCTCAGCTTGTTACCTGTATAAAAGACACCTGCGCTATAGTCAAGTGCACTTTTGGCATTTAAAAGAGCTGATTTGGATTCCTGGACTGCAGTAGTGGAAACATGATATAGATTGTTAAACTTTGTTGTTTTTATAATGTAAATTGCTGTAATATAATTAATTACAAGGTTAATTATGTTAATCTGTGTGAATTACTGTTTCCAGTTCAATGGGGGAAAAATAACAACATGGACATTGTCTTAAAATGCTTGTTTTGTTTTTAAAGTCACATGGTTTCAGAATGAGATGTACAAACTTTTATATAAGCTACCAAACATGGTCTAATGACGAAAACATGCTTGTGAGAACTTGTTCGCCAGACACGAAATATGTATGTCACAAAAAACGTACGCCAGTTTCATATTTGATGTGAAATGTCCCCCCCCCCCCCACCCCATGTTTGTTGTCGCAAACATGCAGTTTTATTTGAACAGTCAGCAACAGAGTAACAACAACAAATACAGAAAAACACATTTTAAAACAATTATAAATTGATTTGCATTTTAATGAATTAGTGAAGTAAGTATCAGTCAGCAAGATTTCTGGGGAGGGAACAAAACGCTCTTTTTTCACATCAAATATGAAACGTACGTGGCGTACAGTACGTTTTTTGTGACGTACGCATTTTGTGTCTGGCGACAAAGTTCTCAAAAGTATGTTTTCATCATTAGACCATGTTTGCATTTAGCTAGCTTGCTTATATAAAAGTTTGTACATCTCATTCTGAAACCATGTGACTTTAAATACAAAACGAGCATTTTTAGAGAATGTCTACGTTGTTATTTTTTCCCCATTAAACTGGAAACAGTAATTCACACATATTAACATAATTAACCTTGTAATTAATTATATTACAGCAATTTACATTATAAAAACAGCAAAGTTTAACACTCTATATCATGTTTCCACTACTGCAGTCCAGGAATCCAAATCAGCTCTTTTAAATGCCAAAAGTGCACTTGACTACAGCGCATGTCTATAAATATATTTCCAATTATAATGTTATGCTCAATCATTTGATGAATTACTGCTGCCATGATCAGTACAAATATAAACAAACATCCCTTTTAAAAAAACAAAACAAATCTGTCTATAGCCTGCTTTCCAACTTTGACTAAAATAAGCTTAATTTAAATAAAAAAACAGACACATACAGTACAGTTGTGATCATTTAACTATTGTACTGTGCATTTGCCACCAAATTGAACTGGATTGCAGGAGATTTGTGAGTAAGATGCAGTTTGTACTGAAATTAAAAAGTGTTTTGCAAATTCGCTTCTCAAGGTTCATAAATCAATTGTGTTTCATTCTTAATGTTCTATGCATCCTTGTGCTATAATTGCCAAAGCTAATAATGAATTGATCCAGAAAGGGAGACTTAGCATAATGGCTAAATTAATAATTCATATGCACAGACTGTTGGAATTAGAGATCAGAGCCTGCTGAGAGAGTTTGTCCAGATTCAAAGCTTTAGCAAAACTCCACTCAAATAGATTTCAGCAGGCCCATTGATTTAATATCAGTTCTGCCGGCAGGAAATTTACATTCCACCGGCAAAAATATAGGTTCCATAGTGCAGTCTTGGGGTGAATAAAACCAAATTAAATTCACTGTTGGAGCCTGGAAGTTATGTGCTGTATTGCAAAACCAGAGTTGTTTTATCTCTATGCTCATTGGCCAACAGGTCTTGAGCAAACATTTCATTATAGGAGCTGCTTTCATTCCTTTTGATAGCACTGAGATCAAAAGGAGAGCAATTGGAGACTTTTCCTCAAGTCTTCAGTGCAATTATGCCTCCTGAGAGAAAAGACAAAATAATCTCAGATGTATCTCACCCAGAGTTTCAAAATGCATCATATTTGTCAAGACGTTTAGGATTTCAGTATGAATTCAAACATTTCTCATGACCAGGAGCTATCCACATGTATATTCATTTTATAGCTCTATATTCTTAAGGATTAATAACAATTGTCTCATTTAAATATTTTTTTATAACTTAAAAAAAATATTTGAGACAATGTCAATGAAACATAGCCAATAACTTTTGGTCTTTCTTCCGTGGTACATAAAATAATACATTTTGAAAAATCTCTGTTTTTGATTATTATGATTATTATGTTTTATTATTTATTTATTTTTTATTTTTTTGCTGCACAACTGAAAGTCACACAGGTTTAGAATAACATTAGGGAGAATAAATGATGGCAAAACTTTTATTTTTGGGTGATTATCCCTTTAAGCACCACAAGACCCTTAACTATGAAGAGCAACATGTGAGCAATAATAATCCCCTCTGGAAATGGATCTCGGTGGTTGTTAGTCTTCACAGACAACGGCCATTTCAACTTCCTCTATCACTCCCTGGTTGTGTCAATTCTGGGTGTCATACTATAACTACATTTCTCTTAGTCTGAACTCACAGAAAGCTCACACAATCCTACGTGGCCTTCAAGGCGAGCAGAACGAGGAGAGAAAAAGACGACAGAAAGAGGTAAGAACATAAATGAGGAAAAGAGAGATGAATAGAAGTCCAGACAATGGGCCGCCCTGCAGTGCTCCTCTCTCTCACATCCAGTCAGCAGGGGCACTGCAATATCAAACAGGTCGATATTAAGATAAATGAAGGAATCTAATTATTTACACAGGAAAACCATCGGAGACCCATTTAAACACAGAGAGCCATCCCATATTCACCATTATTTGAAGATGTTCAATCGTCTTTGGTGACATAATTTTCTAAGGAGCAGAAATTGACGGTGACTCACTCAATTGATGCTTAAATAAGATCTTTTGTGGTAATAAACACAGAGAAGAATTGGGTGTCCTTTCTCGTTTGAACATTTTCCCTCGCGATCTTTGTCAAAGAGGGCGTCTGCTGTTGCCTTAATGAGCGCCGATTTTGTTCCTTTACGACTTTAATAACAAGCCAGAATGGCAATTAACTGGATTGCCGTTTCAGTACTAAAGGGCTTATATTAAACTTCAATGCGGACAGTGCAGAGGTGTGCGCAGGCCTTGAGGCTGGGCCTTGAATTTAATTGCTCATGTATGTGTGATCAGGTTACCTTCGGGGGAAGATATGGATGCGGATCTGTCTGGAAGATTCTGCAGCACAGGAAAAGCTGCCCTTGAACACTGACACACAGATATTCAAACTGCAAAATGTCTTTTCTGTCCCTTTTGATCACAGTAGGTGCAAAGATAGATTCAGTATTGAAGGATTCTGTACATATGTGAAAAAATACTTATGCAAATGTACTCTTAACATTTGCTTGCTCACCTATGTGTGAGAATTGGTATTAATAACATTTTCACATTCTGTCTAATTAAAATGAGGTACTATTTCAGCCTGATCTCATGATGAAAACGTTCATGTGAGAACTTTTTCGCAAGACGCAAAATACGTACCAATATGTACATTTTGTGACATATTCAATATGACATGTCTGCTGAGTGGTGTTAAAAGAGTGTTTTGTTTTTGTTTTTTTCACCAGAACAGATGATACGTCTTATGTGACAATTTGTACGTGTCACCAGAGTTCTGACTTGAAATGTCCATTGCGTGGAGCTATAACTCTAACGCATCTGCACTACTCCTAAACATCCCCGATAGTTTAAACAAAAATGAAAGATGTAAAAACACAAATCACAAGCATGCCATTCTAGCTTGTTTATCAATCTCTCATCTTTTAGCTCTTTCATCACGAGTAATGTTTTCATGTTTTTCACGTCCTAAGTCAAATTTTGTGCCGGGTGCAAAGCTGATCAAGCTTGTTAAGTCCGGAAAGCAAAACGTATGAAGCTGTACTAATAACTGTGTACGAAAATGATTACAACTGCTCATTTTTCCACCTCTAGTGCTCTTTTCTGATGGAAACTGCAGTGGCGTGTTCTTATTGGTATGCATTTCGCATCTTGCGAAAAAGTTCCCACAGATACATTTTCAAAATGAGATCAAGTAGCATTATCTATGATATGGTCTTTAATTTAATTTTTAATACAAAGTTAAATAATTCTGAAAACATACACTGCAATTGACCCTTAAAGGGCACCTATTATACAAGATTCACTTTTACATGTTACTTATTAGCAGAGAGACTTAGTTGCACTCATGTTTATCTTCGCTAGACCATTTAAAAGCAGTATTCAGGTAGGAAATGTCTTCTTATTAAAGCTATAGAAGTCAATATTTTATTCTATTTTTACTTTATTGTTTGGGTCATATTAACAGCATGGACAACATGCAATTTCTTTTCCAGCTGTTTGCCTTCACAAACATAACCGACTGTGTTTTTGTAACTTGTGTGTTTTTAACATAAATGTGTGTGTATTTGACAGTTTAGGTGCAATAAGACATGAAAGAGAATGTGCGCATGATATCAGCACAACAGACTTGATAATCAAAACCAAACCGATGTCTTTTGGAGTATCTGACGTACAAGCTGCAAAGGCACAGCCCAATTCTAGAAAAGAGGGTGGGGAGCAGCAGCTAATTTGCATTTAAAGAGACATGCACAAAAAGTGTTTCTCTTTTCACTCAAAATACATTTTTTTAAAATTATATAATAAATATTATTATATAATATTATATATTATATATATATTATTATATAACATTATTATATATATATATATAGTATTTTGAGCTGAAACTTCACATGGGAACACCTGAGACTTATATTACATCTTGTTAAAAAGGAGAATAATATTAGTGGCCTTTAAAGTTAATATAGCACTTGCTTTCTCGTTAAAGACTCCTGGTTTTACAGTGTATTATTCATTCGGGCATGATTTAAAAATAAGTTGTTTTCCAAGAATCAAATTGGAGTTTAGGAGACCTGGCCATTCTCTGAAATCTAGCCATTAGGGAACAGTGAAATGGTGTACTCCGTTTTTTTCCCTTCATCCCCAAAGCCATTGGAATATGGACAATGGAACAGTCCTCCAAAAAAAATGAAATCTCATATTTAGACTTGGCTTCATTCCATTTTTCCTTATCCAATGAATTCCCAATGCAAATCAATATTATATCCCACACTGTATCTTGTTGAACATCATGTAAGCTGTTATGGATGTAATGTATGAGTTGTGAACACCATTTCTTGTTAACTTAAATCAAAAGCTCTCACTTAAAGTAGATGCCAAAATCCACAGCTGTAGCATCATAATTTCAATTTAATTAGATACTCCCCTAGTTGATTCTCGTCATGTTACCCCCAGATGATAGTAGATGCATATTTTGCACAGCTTGATGGCTCCTACTAGACCATCCAAGACATACAACACTACTTAATATTATAGCTTTTTACAGCTTAATTAAAGTTGCAATAAAAATATTAATTTTCCTTTTTTCTGTATTTTAATAGCATCATAATTACCAAGCCTCTTTTTCACTTTAAAGAGATGTTACAGCAGTACTTACAGCCCGCAAGGCTGAGGGAAGTTCTTCTCTTTTATACTGGATAATAGTTATAATAAATCTGGACATGTTTGTGTGTGAGAGAGGACAGCGGCAGCAATTATAGCCACAGATGTAACTGTACTAACCGAAGGTACAGAGAGCAGGCTGCTGGGTTAGCTACAGGCCCCGCGGTCTGCAGTCAAGTCAGCACATAATGATGAGGGTGCGCATGACCTGAGTAAATGGGAAAATATATTTTAAACCTGGAATTGGTATATTCATGGTTATGATAAGGTGACCACACGTCCCAGTTTTTTTTTTTTTTTTTTTTTACTTGCTTGACATTTTCTAGTACTAGATCTAAAACAGGTTTTCATGGAAAAATTGTCAACATTTTTTGATTTTGAAAAAAAATAAGGCAGAAAATGCAGACTGAAGCTTTCATATACAATACATCACTGTAGCATTCATTAAGCAAATCGCTTTTATCAAAATTGGCATAAAAGGAAGGAAATAATATTAGCAATGCCACAAAATTAACTATTAAACAACTACAAATGCATGGTTAAAGCCTAATTTTATTTCACTATTGCATGATTACTTGTCTGTCTCTCAAACACACATGGAGCCTGATGCTGAAATACATCCCTGCATATTTGCTTACACATGAAATGGCACATCTGAAAATCACTTAATCAAATTTATTCATTAAAAAGGAAATTTATCATTTTCTACCCCGTTTTTCCAGCGATCTACTGGAACAAACCCCAGAGTAATTATGCGATGGCACAGTTGTGTCTTTTGTGAAGATGCATTACAGATGCATAGAATATCAACTGCACCATTGAAACTCACTAAACATTGATTACAGCTTTAATTCGCATGCCTCTCCAATGATTCATGAAATTGTCACGCCCAAAGTGGAATTGATTACCCACAGTGCACTGCCGCTAGGAAAAATACCCTTGACCATAGCTGACCGACAACAGACTCTCATTGAAAATGATGTACCTGTAATGTATCTCAATGAGCATGTGAATCATTGAATCAGAAAGGTAAATTATTACCCAGGCATCATATAATGGCCCAAACACAGTTGGCCCCTGGAGCACCATGCCGTCCAATTCAGTATTCAGTGCATTACTTCATATTAATACATGCTCTGTTGTTTGGTGCTCAGGCCTCCCAGGTGAGACTCGCTCGTAGTAAACAAATGAACAGGATATTGTGAAAAAGCAATAGCATTTGAATTAAAGTAATAATGTTTACGGGCACAGGCTGCATGTCAGTGAAAGGGTTTTACTGTTAAAAGCTTATCTAAGTTCAAATGGACCATAAAAATGCCGAGCTTCTATATAAAAATATACACAACATACGCTGTATGAAATTTTCTCAGCGTTAAAATGCATCTATGACATCAGCTCAGAATATCATATTGATTGGCGATTAAGTGGCACACTTTGAGATGAAGTACAGCAGTCAATCTAGTCTGTGCAGCAGTCAATCCATAATGTTTTATCTTGTGCTGTACATTTTCACTGATTGAATTAGTTGGGGATTCAATGTGACCTTGAGTCTTTGAGAAAAGCTTCATGTTGAGTGTGTGTCCTTTTAAAATTATATTGCTCCACCTGTAGGAAACTTCTCGTGAATTTCTCCCACAGATTAAGTTTTTAAGTGTATGCGTGATACAGCTATTGTCAGATAAAGTGATAATTATTTGCTGTGAAAATGTCTTGAGTAACTGCAGTAGTCCTGGAGGAAGAACAGTATAAAGTGTGGAAGGAAGGACAAAAAGAAAAGGAAGTATGGGTGACAAGGCGGTGCAGGAGGAGAGTGAAGAGGTGTTGAAGCAAGGAAATGGATAAGGAGGAATGTAGAAAGGAACAAAAATAAGTAACTGTGGAAGGAAGCATGGGGAGAAGGATGTGACAAAGAAAGAGCAAAAGGACAGAAATGACAGAAGAAATTATAGGATGGAAGCAAAAGGAAGAGTATAAGAAAAGACAGAAAAAAAAACTATGGAAAGATATGTGAAAGTATGGCAGTATGGAAGTATGGATGGCAGAAGGCAGTGCAGAAAGAAGAGCAGGAGGAAGATGAAGGAAGAAAGTAGGAATGGCAGAAAAAAGCAGGAAGTATGGACAACAGAAAGCAGAAGGAAGTGACAAAGAAAGAGCATAACAGAAATAACAGAAGAAAGTGTGGAAAGAAGGGCATAAAAAAAGAGTAAAAGGAAGTATGGATGACAGAATGAAGTGCAGAAAGAAGAGCAGGTGATAAAGGAAAAGATGATGGAAGGGAATGCACAAGTGTGGAAAGAAGGAAGAAAGGAAGGAATGACAGAAAAAAGCAGAAGGAAATGTGAAAGTATGGACAATGGAAAACAGAAGGAAGTAAAGCCCAGAAGGAAGTGTGAATGGAAGAGCTCAAGGAGGTAAAGGCAAAAGGAAGTGTACAAGGACAGAAATGCAAGTAAAAAGGAATGATAGAAGGGGTTCAGATGGAAGGAAGTTCAGAAGGTCCGAAGGAAAGAAGGATAGACTGATCAGGGATAAAGAGAATAAAGAAAACGAAGGGAGGGGAAAAGGAGGAAGTATGGATGACGCAAGGCAGTGCAGAAAATAGGAAGTGCTGAAGGAAGGAATGATGGAAGGAACTGCAGAAGTGAAAAGCGGAAAGAAATGTGAAAAGAAAGTATGTACAACGGAAAGAAGAAGGAAGTGTGAATGGAAGAGTATAAGGAAGGAAAGTCAAAAGACAGCGTACAAGGAAGGTGGTGTAGCTGAATGGAATGATGCAATGAAGTTCAGAAGGAAGGATAGATCAGGATCAGGGCAGAATAAAAAGCTGGAAGGGAGGGAAAAAGAACAGAAGCAAATGCGAAAGGAAGTATGGATGATGCAACGCAGTGCAAAAAAGAAGGAAATGTGGAAGGAAGGAACGATGGAAGAAAATGCAGAAGTGTAGAAGGAGGTAAGGAATGCCAGAAATGTGAAAGGAAGTATGGACAACAAAAGCAAAAGGAAGTGTTCATGGCAGAGTAAAAGGAGGGAAAGGCAAAGTGAAGTGTACAAGGAAGTGTAGGTGAAACGAATAAGTTCAGAAGGAAGGATGGACAGATCAGGATCAGGGCAAAATAAAGAGCAAGAAGGAAGGGAAAACCTCAGAAAGAAATGTGAAAGGAAGTATAGATTACACAAGGAAGCGCAGAAAGAAGAAAGTGTGAAAAGCATGAAAGAAAAAGCGTAAGTGTGGAAGGAAGAAATGACGCAAAGAAGAAAGGAAGTAAATGAAAGGGAAATGGCACAAACAAAAGCAAAAGGAAACATGAAAGGAAGTATTGACAATGGAAAGCAGATGGAAGCAAAGTGCAGAAGGAACTGTGAATGGAAGAGTATAAGGAAAGAAAAGCAAAAAGAAGCACACAAGAAAGGAAGTGTAAGCAAAAGAATTGATAGACAGAGGTTCAGAGGGAAGAAAGTAAGGATAGATGCATCAAGGCAGAACAAAGAGAGCAGGAAGAGCAGGATAAGAGCAGAAGGTGTGAAAGGGAAGGGAAGTGTAGAAGGAAGGGAAGGAAAAACCAAAAGGAAATGTGAAAAGAAGTATGGATGACAAGGCAATCCTGAAAGAAAGAAGTGCGAAAGGTAGGAAAAAAAAAAAAAGATGGTTCTTTGACTGAATGGTTCTTTGTGGAACCAAAAATGGTTCTTCTATGGCCTCTCTGTGAGGAACCTTTTAAAGCACCTTTATTTTTAAGTGTGTAAGTAAAGGAGATGATCTAAATGATCTATTTGTCCCGTCAATGCCAGTGTTGATGTGGCAGCCAGTGAAGAAGTTAGCACACAAAGACCTCACTGGATGTTTTACACTGAAATAATTGAACAGCAACAGTGTAAATATGTAGCACAACTGTTTTCAACTCCAACAAGTGATTTCTGAAAAATCATGTGACACTGAAGAACACTGAAAATTCAGCTTTGCCATTACAGGAATAAATTACACGTTAAAACTATTTGATTTTGAATTTGACTTTACCTTTGAATAAATAAAAAGCAGCCTTGGTGAAAAGAAGATATTTTGAATGTGTCTAAAATAAGTCTTACTGACCCAGTTTTCTCAAAATCAGCTTAGTCGATGGCATGAGGCCAGTCAACTGCAGATGGAAACCTGTTTGAAAACATTTGATTACAGATCCTGTCAAATGACCAACTGATATCAGTCATTTAGTTTACAGCAACAAGCAGTTAAACCTAACACATTTTAAAGCTACATTTCAATTAAATAATTTCTTTATGTTTGGCATTGCATCAGAGAAAGTATATACCTTCAGCTGTAAGACTTATTTGATTCAGTTTCTTATCAATAAAGCTCATCTAGTCAGGCAGGCATACTGTCAAATTTATGACAGATTCAGTTAGCATTAAGCAGAGATAACATTAAATCAAATTTTTCTTTGGCCCACACATGCAAGGTTTATGTAGGCAGTTCCTCATAGTGCGGGTGTCACTATGATTGACACATTACTCTTCAAATTATAAACTTCCCACTGATAAGATAGTCACACATATAACTTTCCACCAGCTAATATGCTGAAAGAGTTTCTCTTGCCTCCACTTCTCAAAGATGTGTTCCCATCTTTTACAGATTTCAGGCTTTTTGCTCAGATTCACAATTTATAATTTGTTAAGGAAGCCAAATTTTAATTAGCATCCTCAGTGTGTGGCTTGAAATCCCAGGAAATGAAAACAATTGCTGTTGTAAGTCCATGTTACGGTAATTATAACTATGTGTTCATGCAATGGCTAGGTTTTTTTTTTTTTTTCTTTTTTTAAATCTAAATGAATGTGACATTTCCATGGAAGCCAGTTTCCATCTCATAATTCAGACTTTTTCCCCTCACTATTGCGAGTTTATATGTAAACTTTTTTCTCAGAATTGTGTCATATAAACTCACAATTTTGACTTTTTTTTCTCAGATTTGTGATATAAACTCACAATTGCTAGTTATAAAGTCAGAATTGTGAGATATAGACTCGCAATTGTGAGTTATAAAGTCCAGTTCTAAGGAGAAAAAAAAAGGCTAATATGTTGAGTTTATGACTAGTAATTGTGAGTTTATATCACAGAATTCTGACTTTTTTTCCCCTCGCAATTATAACTTTACTTGTTTAATTGTGAGATGACAAGTAGCAATAACCTTTTTTATTTTTTTATTCAGTGGCGGAATTGGGCTTCCATACATATTACAGGTAAATAGCAAAACATTTCCTTCAGAAATAATTTGAAAAAAGTTGTTTCTTAACATTTATTAACCATATTTTTCAGGTCTCTTTAATAATTCACATTTGATTAATTTGTCCTTGATGAAGTATGAAGTATTAATTTATAAAATAATCACAGTTTTGCCAAAAAAAAGTGTTTCAAAGTCAATAATGTAGTGATATTTAAAACTATATTTGTAACACTTAATTTAGAAGTTATGAGATTAAGCAATATTTGTTTAATTTACATGAAATGTAAATCAAAGTACTACGCCGTTATTATTTGATTCCATCGCTGTATTGCTATAGTATTGAGGAGAAAAGAAAAACGCTCTGTAGCAGAAGAAAGAGAAAGCAATGGACAAAGTGTAGTCTGTGATATCATTAGGGTTCAATATTTTCTCCCACTTTTGCTTGTCCACAAAGCAAAGCAGGAGAAGGACAGAAATGAAAGTCAATAATGAACAGAGGAAGCGCCGGAGTGAAGGCTGGAGAGGTATCAGGACAGCTGTGGCACAAAATCAGGCAGGGGTTCGCCGCCGCTGAACAACGGACAAAAGCATCAGGCTTTGAAGTCGGGCCAGTCGCGCTTTGAAGTTCTCTGAGCACCACTGATTCATCATGAAAAAAATATCCAAACATAAATACTGAGGGAATAACACAGCAGACCCAGAAGCTTCTAAAAGGACAAAACAAAACCAAACAAAGCACTAAACTGATTTTGTTTCACTCGTAATTATATTTCCTCCTCTGAAATCATTGTCTCATGCATGCTTAGTCATGTCTTTCAAATATTGTACGTCCTTGGATTTTACATGTGTGGACATATTAGAACTACACAGGATGCAGACCTTGAATTAGAGAATGGAAGTCCTTCTCTCTTTCTTCCTTTCCTCTCTCTCTCTCTCTTTCTCTGTTACACACACACAGACTCAAACAGATGGATGGGCAGTGATCAATCTGCCGTGCACAGCAGTCAGCTGTCCACCTGCATTGTGCAGACAGTGGAGAGCAGACCGGCTTTAGATTTGCAAATGGCACAGGAACAATAACGGATCAGCTGGAAGCGAATCCGAAGGAGAGAAGAACACCTTTAGCCTTTATTAAATTGTGCACTGGAAATATGTATTGTGTGATTGTAGTGGCAGTAACTCAACCACAAACAGCATTTCCTCTCCATTCGTTTATGAAAAATAAATCAGACTTCAAGAACTATGTAAATATAAGAACAGCAGCTTCAGAATAAATATGATTGCAAGGCTTTTAATAATATATTACAGTACTAAAAGTAGGGGAAAATACATTCCTGGAAGAAATAGCTCATGTTCTCTTATTCAGTCACTAAAAATGTGCTTACTTTTTAATGGCTTAAAATAGCTTGAATATACCCTTTTACCTCATTTATTAAACGTGAATACATGAATATGTAAATGAGTCCCCACCTCCACTCAATCACTCCAGCTCATAACTACCTGTTCAACAGATTTGCATACTTATCGCCTCTGTGTTTACAACAAGCATGCTGCAAGCACACAACACATACAAAGCACACAAATATTGAGTAAAATCATCCAATTTTAATCCAAATTAGCCATTTTGAATCACTACGTTTAGAGTATGATCAACATTTCTCTCGCTACCATGCTAAAAATCTATCGCTACCATGGATTTTTATTTTACGCTCATTAAAATTCAATTCAGCCTGACATCCCAAAATATTCATCCAAATCTACTTAACCTCGGTTCAGGGATCAGTCATAAAATGTTCTTAAGTGGCCTGTTCAGTCAACAGATTTAATTCTTACTGGAAAAAAATGGGTTAAATTTGAAGCAAGTAGTGGTCAAATTAAAACCAAAGGTTATCAGTGATCTGAAAGCTTTTTTTCAGGTGAGGAATGGGACCAAGGTTGCAGCAGAGAGGTAACAGAAGCATATAAGCGTTTCCAAGCAGCGTTTATTGGTGGTTTATTGGTGGAGCATGTTATTGCTCTTTTGTTGATTTTGATTGCTTCCATTGTTCTCCTTTGTAAGTCGCTTTGGATAAAAGCGTCTGCTAAATGTCTAAATGTAAATGTAATGTTTTAAACAATAAACAAATCTGCATCAAATTTGATTTTTGTGGGTTGAATAATTTTGAACATGAACGTTTAGAGCAGGGGTCTACAACCTTTTTTCATTCGAGAGCTACTTTTTAAAAAAAGAAAGCTACCCATGTTATACAATACTTAAATCTCTGAAATAGGTCTAATGTATATCTATCCAAACTGTTATGCATGGTATAACATTGTATAATATATGTTAAAACGGTCTGAAAGTTTTCAAAAAGTATACACACACTTAGTCACCAAGTTTTACAACAAAAGTGGCAGCATTATGCGCTTTTGGTTTGCATGAACATTAAAAACAATGGCTGGATTGTGAACTAACAAAAAATAAACATGGTTATACTGACATGTTCAAATAAAGTCTTTAAATAATTTTGTATAAGAGAACAAGTCGAAATGATCAATTATATTTTATCTGCTCCAAACCATTCTACATAACATATGCTTTTTAAAAATCTCAACCCTTAGGATATGAAATTGTAAAATTCACTGTTTCACAGAAGGTGGCGCGTTTCCCGGGTAACCGCTGTAAACAAAGCAGTGCTGCACTGATTACAAAGGCTGTTTCTCAATATGCGTTCTTCAGCGATCTTGCGCCCTTGTGTTCTCGAAGTACGTCATAATCAGCCGCCAAAGTTCAATTCCAATTCTCAAGAACGCAGGTACAGAGGACGCATGAAAGAACCCAGATGTGTTCTTGATACGAGGATGAATCGAATGCAGACTTCAGAGAATCGAATCTTTAGAAATCCCAGAAGACACCGCGGGCGCACAACGTACGGAAGCCTGTAAACTTTAAACTTCTCATTCTTGTTTGAGAGATTACCGCTGCAAGCTCGTATATACGTGATGGCTCGTTAAAGTAAACATTTATCATTTTGTTTAGCATCATTTTAACGATGTGAGAAAGCCTGTTGCACGTTTTATTGGCATATTAAAACAAATTTTAACATTAGCAAAGAATAACATTATAGCCTAAATAGCCTAATATTTTCCCAAATATGAAATTAAATGAAATAAATAAATATGAAATAGTGTTTAAAGGTGTTACGGTGTTATTTATTGTGTTTTGCATTCTGCTGTCTAGATCCTGTCAGAGTTGAGCAGCAAGATCACAGCGCATCTCATTTCTCACAAGGATGCGTTTTGTGTTCTCGCGTCCTTCCGAGTTTGTTCTTTCAAGGCAGCCTGGCAAGACCGGTCTTTACAAGAACACAAGTCTGTTCTTTGCGTTCTTGGAATTGAGAAACAGCCAAAGTCCCTTTAAGGCAAGTCATTCCACTCGGCGCCCATCTTTGAAATGCCTCTCGGGCATGCAAGTGCAGCTCCTATCGCTTTGAATGGGGAAACATCGAATTCTACAAAACTGTTTGCCAAGTTTATGATTAAATTTCATATTTGAAATCACCAATGAAATCTGACAAGAACTGTCTCATAAATATTTTTCCTTGTGTGTTAAAAAAAACGCTTATTTTTCAGGCTAGATCAGCCAGTGCGCATGTGCAGTACTGAACGCACGTCTTAGAAGGCAAGTTTCTATAGCAACCGGGACCTCTAACGACAGCTGCAGTGACGCGCTGACTTTACTAATCAACGATTGGCTCTTTCATTAAGAAGGTGGGGCTTCGCGGCCATAATGAGCATTGCATTTTTTTCCCCCATTCAAAACTACACGAGTGACACGTCTTGGGTATTCTGTAGTCTTTGATTTATTAGCACTGCTTCATTGCACATTACAGGGTGGGAAGATGAAAAGAAATGGCAATGGTACTTTTTGAAGACGGGTGGTTCCTCCTTATTCATACAATTAATTAAATCATATTTCATATAATTTCTCACAGCAGTCTGCCTTTTGTCATAATTTTACACAAAACGAAACCTAATCTGTGCATTTTGACGGTTGACGTGAATCCTTTTACATTCCTGTGTGTGTATGATATGAGGCTAGTTTTACTCAAATTAAATGGTAAAAATTTTGTTCTCTGCTTCTTTGCAGGTCAAGGGGGTTGAATAATTTTGATTGCAATTGTGTTATATTTTATGTGACTTTGGTTTTGTACGCATCACCTCAGTGTCCGTTGAGTGGCACTATAACTAATGCTCTGTGACGTTTTAAAATAAAGTACCACCTGCACTCCACCAACACATACTCGATAGTATGAACAAAAGCAAATGTAACGTAAAAATACAACTCGCAAATATGCCATTTTAGCTCTCATCTTTATTCTCTTTCATCGTGAGTCATGTTTTTCATGAGAATCGTACCCAAGGATTACACATCCTAAGTCCAATTCTGTACCGGCTGAGCTACTGAGCATGCTTGTTGCATCTGGAAAGCAAGACATATGGAGCTTTAATCTTAATTGTGTATGAAAACGATTACAAGTGCTTTTTGTTTTACCGCCTCTAGTAGATATTTCTGTACGTTTTTGTCATGAGATCAGGTACTAAAAATTTGGTACATTATGAAGTATAATACACTGCCTTCTTTAAATAGAATGCATCTATGATGCCTGTAATCTTTTGGCAGCTCACTAAGTTTCGGATCAGAGCAGTTATGAACTTATTATTCCTCTAACAGTGTTATTTCCTTATTGGATCTCTCTCTCTTTCTGTGTATAAAGCATTTACCTGGAGATTGTATTCTGCTGCAGTGGTCTCACGGACACAGCCAGCGGGAGACTGGGATTTAATTAATGGCTATTTTTCCTTTTTTGGCATATATGCTACTGATTTATACGCAGATTAGAAGAGACTAATAGAACATTAATGGTGTGAGCATAGTGGTTATATTATGTTCCTCTTTTAATCTTTCTTACATGGCCTTTGCCACTGCTTTTACTAATATAATTTTACTAATATACCAGAAGGAAAAAGAGTAGGAAAACCAGTCTGTTCCAGCACTGAGCATGATGATTTACTCATCTTAGGCTTGTTTACCGCTGCAGCTGATGGAAGCTAAAATAAAACAAATAAAGAACAAGCCTACACTCCACACAGGGGATAGAGAGATAGAAAGAGAGAAAGATAGTGTGAGAAACCCACTGGGAGTTCGTTCTGTTTACCTGCTCAAGCCATTTTAAATCAAACCCTTCAAATCAATGTAAAGCCATCCCTACTGAAACACTACTGCAAAAAATGACCTAAAACCAAATATTAAATTGAAAACTAGGATTTGATTTAAAAAACAAATAAAACAAGCATTATCTATGCGTGGAGTTTTGTTAGTAACCCACCAACTAAATCCCGTTCTTTCGCCAAGTGATGGACTAGTGATTTATTTTATCGGTTTCAACATGGGGGATGCAATTTTGGCCCAGGGACTGTAAAGTAATAACTGTTCAAATGATACTGTTGAATGTCTCTGTTGCAGACGGGGAATTACATCAGCGGTTTTAAGTGATAGCCAGAAGTAAGCAGCTGTGGATGGAGATGAAAGATAATTCAAAAGTGAGTCTACACATTTATTTATTTATTTGTTTTGATAGACAGGATGGGTAATTTAGTTGGTTGGATTTGAAAATGCTACAAACACAAATCATGATGACATGTAAAAATGTTGATTTGAAACTGTCATGATAGTATCCTGGGGGGACAGGAGGTGTTAGTCCAGGCAGAACAGGTAAAACAGTTATTATTATTATTATTATTATTATTATTATTATTATTATTATTATATTTAATTTAATTCAAGATAGACCAAGTACAAATGAACACAAAGTGAAATTATATTTAAATTGGAATTTATTTAATTTACTTAACATTATATGAAATAAAATACATTAAATAGAATATGATTCAAACTTGATTAATGGTTAATGTGTCAAATGAAATTGCTTTCGCAACCCATTTTATTTCATTAATATGACGTGAAGCAATGTGAAGTACAACACAATATTTAATTGAATATGTATTAATATTTAACAGGGCTCGACATTAACGCTTGTCCGCTTGTCTGGGACAAGTGGATTTTGTGAAAATAAAAACTAATAAGCGCAACAGGACACACAAAGAAACAAACATGAACATACTGCGGTAGAAAAAAATAGAAAAATATTGTATATGATATAGGTAAGAACTGTTACGAGTGCAAATGTGACTGATTTTTTACAACAGCAGTTCAATAAACTAGTAGTTAATATTAACTGACTTACATTTTAGACACATAATTGATCGTTTTGCTAACGAAAATAGTTCTAAGCAAAGCCACAGAACAGTCGTGAATCTTCAAGCAACACACAGCGATGTTTCAGCATTTTTTCTGAGTCAATGATTCAGTGAGCCACTTATAAAAAATAGTCAATTACTTTATTCACTGAATGAACAGCCATTTGAACAAACTCGTTGGATCAGTCTGCGGTTGAATCTGTGACTCACAGCCACCTACTGGTGGTATGGTTTCATATTTTAAAAAATATTGCATTTTCCTAAAATGTCAGATTTATATGTTAAAAAATTACATTGATCTTATAACATAATTTATGCATTTGCATACAATTTTTATTCTTATTTAATTTTACTGTGTAAATGTATTTTTGGAACCTCTTACCTTCATTAAACAGTCCGAGTAAACATTTAAATGGCACTTTCAATGCAGGTTCGTTTTTTTTTCTCTGCAGTGGAAATACGGAGTTTGTAATAACCATACAGAGTCTAATTTTTCTAATTGAATGTATTGATAAAATGTGCAAATTTAGTAAGGTTAGGAAAATATTGCCCTACATAAAGTTAAAAAGTGCCCTAGAAATCAATTTAAGGCAAATGTGCTGATTAAGTAAGACCTCACAGAGTAGTGATGAGACTACTGCTTCAGAATGGATTACATTTACGCCAAGAAAAAAAAAAAACGCTTTCTTTGGCCCTGACAAGTAAATTTTTTACTCGGACAAGTGAATGACTGATTTACTTGTCCGAAGGACAAGCACATGTCAACGCCTAATGTCAAGCCCTGTTCAGTAATGTTCAAGTAAAGTCAAACAATATTTCCTCACTTTTCGTAATTTTATTTCTCTTAACTAAGTGCATTGTTAAAAAATAAAAACTAAAAAGTAAAATCACATTTGTTGGAATAACATTAACTTGTGAACAACATAACAAGAAACATTAAAACAACATTGATATGAGTCAAATTTGCAACCCAGGCTCACCAGAAATATGAATCTAAATACATTTCTGAAACCGTTATTACGTTATTTGACGAATCATAATTTCACAGAAATGGTACCAAAGCTCTTCAGCTCGAAGTGCAACACCATACTCCTACCGAGTAAACGTACTGAATATGAAAACCCATACATATGAAGCAGCATATGTGTGTAACGGAGTTGCAGCGTGACGACAGTAAGATCCAAGTGCTAGCTTTATTAAAACACAACGTGGTCAAAACAGGCAGGGTCGAACACCAGCAAACAACAATATCCAAGAACAAGACGAAAGCGTAATCAAAAACACAGATGAGGGTCAAAGTCCAAAAGAGCAGTCCAAAGTACCAAAACAAACCAGGCAAAGAAACAAGACAAAAACACTGGCAAAAAAAAAAAAAAAAAGGCAAGACAAAGAAACAAGGCAATGAAAACGCTTGGAAAAGTCAGCTTTGGCAAAACAATACTTCGCAACTGCCTGTTTGGCATGGCCCTCCTTATATGGCTGCCAAACAGGAAGTTACCACAGAGGAAGCGGTAACAGTCAGTTCATGGCGTTACAATGTGACACTAATGTTCAAAATTATCAAGTTTTTTTTCAACATGTTAAAACTGTTTTGAAGTCATAATATTCTTCTAATAATTGTGCAAAAATTTAACTGTGGACCTGTAAATCATTCTAGATGTGAAAAGGAATAGAAGTTTTTCAGTTTTCCAGAAGTGTATTTAGAGGCACGTATTTCCAATGAGTGGGTAGCAAATTTGATTTTATTTTGACTTTAAAACTTTTAAAAACATTTATTCCACACTTTCACCTCTTTATCGGCATTGTGTCAGATCAATTGATTGATTTCTCGACTCTCATCACACTCTGAGTTCTGAGTAAGAATTTTTCTTTGGAACTTTCATGGTTTAATTCAGTTCCAGAAGCAGCTCTGGAAAATTGTTTCAGTGCGATAAGCATTTCCAGATTCATTTTGGGATATGCAGAAGGGTAAATATCGATAGTGTGATGGCAAGAAAGCACAGATGACTTGACATTTAGACATGTATACCGTATCGATTCAGAGTTCAATATTACAGCTCAGGACCACTCTCCAACGCAACAGCCCACCTGTCAGATCAATACTTATTTCAGAGGAAGAAACAACTGTGAACAAAAAGAGATTTATCACACTTTCGAGACGGAATGCACAAAGAGTAAATTTTTAATATCCCGCAATATGCTGAAAGCAGATTGTCTTGACTAGTAGTGTGAGCTGCAATAAATTGCTCCCAAACATTGTCTTAAGTATTGCTAGTGAAATGCTAAAATGGTAAATAAAGACAGGCTGTCACGTTGCCTGTAATTCTAGCAAAGCACAAGCGTCAATATTTTATTTCTATGGATCCCTTTTTGTATAAGAATTGACTGAGGCAGTCAAGCAGAATGAAATGTGAAGACTCAAATAAACAACTCTGTAATGGGGAAAGCGACAGAAATAACACACCGCGAGTCCCAGCGTACACAAATATACTTTAAATAGGGTTTAAAAAGTTCTAAGCACATTAAACTATACATCGCATGAACTTTTACTTAACTTAATATCTGTCTCTGATTAAGACTGCCTGTCACATAGTTGGTTATTTACAGTTTACTGAGAAAGTCTACAAGGAAAGTGTACAAAGTGTACAATCGCAAAAGGACTGTGAATTCTATAACTTCCTGAATCAATATAGTCTGAGCCTGAACTCTTTTAGACTGGATTCTTAAAGAAATAGTTCACACAAAAATGAAATCTGTCATTGTGTATCCTCAAGTATTTCCAAACCTTTATGTATTTCTTGGAGACAAAAACAAAAAAAAAAAACAAATTTAGCAGAATGGGAAAATGTCTTTCAGCTCATACAAAGAAGTCATATACACTACTGTTCACATTTTTATTTATTTATGTTTTTTCGTTTGTTTGTTTAGGTTTATTTTATAATCCAGAAATGTATAATTTTCAGAAAAATATGTTGCACTAGACCAGTTTAACATTGATAGTAATAAACAATGTTTCTTGAGTGGCAAATCAGCATTTGTATTACAAACCACAAACATTTAAATTATTAAAAGTTTAAAAGTAGGAAATGTAAATGCAGAAAACAACAGTAATAATATGTAATAGAATAGAATAGACTGTATGCCTTGATTGTATTAAACGTTCATGAAATGATCTTATGTTCCATTGAAAACGAAAAGAAAATGAAAAAAAGAAACACTTACAGATATGTAACAACACGACAAAGAGCAAATTACAATTTTTTTTTTTTTTTTTTTAAACGAACCATCCCTGTAACCAATAAGCTGCCATTAACACATTTGGTATTTGTTTTGTTCTACAAATTTTTTACACATTATGCTGCTGACTGGCAGGTTGTTCGCATGCTGTTTGGATAAGCAGGCTTTGTTTTATTAAAAATTAGCGTGACGCACCCACACCATTCATTGCCCCCCCAACCCTATTGGAGTTGCGTGCTTATGTTGTCATTAAACGTGGGCTGTGTGAGAGTCATTTCCGGAGATGCTCTCCACCATGTGTTGATGGCTTGGCTGGTAATTCTCACATGTTAATGTGTGTTTTCACGTACTGCACAATGCCAGCTTATCAAGACATTGTGTTTGAAGAAGGAGCGAAATTTCTCACCGGCTCTTTGCCAGGTACACTTCCTGCTAAGCGTTTGAATAAAACCACTTTAGGCACCAAACCAGCTGGAGAGCATTCTTATCAGAGAGAAGACGACTGAAAATCTCCAGCAGATGAAGTTTCACAATCTAATTCATATTCTATGGCCTGCAGTCATAATAAAACGCCTCAGATGTGGAGCTGGAAAGTGGGGATGAAAACTTAGAAGAACTTTGTGTGTGATCGATCAAGGCTAATCTTGTTGTACAAAAACTGCAATATATTTCTTATTATTCCATGTGCTGAACAGATTGAACGTTATTAGAAAAACACTTTAGTTTTGATTCAGTAAAGCCGTTTTAAAGTAGGCGTGTGCATTTAGATGGAGCTTCAGAAGTTCAGAAATCTGCTATAGCTGCTATCAAAAATGGAGTAACTGAAGGCCAAATCACTAGGCTACAAAATGGAGGGGAAAAAAAAAAAAAAAAAAGTGTACTGGTTTTGTTCATGTAATTACAATAAATAGAGAGATTTCAAGTTTCAAAAAGGAGCTAAAAGACAAGAGGACCATAAAAGTAACATGAACATCTAATTTAATCAGTCGGTCTGACTAATACACTATATTCTATAGCCTTTTGACGTCATACTTTAAAGTTCTCTCAAAAATGAAAATTACTCACCCTCAAGTCATCCTGGATGTACACTTAAAAAAAAAAAAAAAGTAAAGCATTCATGCTGACTTAAAATTTTAAGTTTGGTCAACATTAAATATTACGTTGTACTACATGAAAACACAGATATTTGAGTTGAGTAAACGTAACATTTTAAGGCAGCACGAGCACAGTTGAAACAGTTTTTTTTTTTTTTTTGTATAAGGGTTTCTTTTTCAGACAAATACAGTCAGAGATATATTAAAACAAAAATGTCCTGGCTGTTCCAAGCTTTATAATGGCAGTGAATGGCTGTTGAGATTTTGAAGCTATGCTATGCCTACATCCCACAGCATTCACTGGCAGTGTTGGGAAAACTTTTTGCAATATTGTATTACTTCCTAAAAAAATTAATTACTAATTATGTTACTTCCATACATTTTATGGAAAGCAATGCCTTACATTACTTTTGCATTACTTGTTAAATCTGGGCAGGGCTTGTTTGTTTGTTTTTATTATAAAAAGTTAGAATTTTAGCAAATGTAAAAGCCCTTTTACACCAACAATTTAAATGAACATACCTCAGACTGAAGGAAAAGTAAATTTTTGCTTATTAGCTTGATTGTTAATAAAAAGGGATTAAATGCATAAAGGATATTCGTGTTATTAACATTTAATTATTGCGGGTTTGCATCATATTATGAATTTAACTGTTTTAATAAATTTCAGTTTTTTTATTTTTTTTTGAGAGTGAGATGAATTAATTCATGTTCACATTTAGTCTAGAACTACAGTAACAAAATGTTTACACAGTGCACACAACACCTCTATACTTACGATTTCTTTCAACATGGGGACAGAAGATGTGTCAGTCAATAAATGGAAAAACAAAGTAACTAGCGTTACTTATTTGAAAAAGTAACTCAGATATTTTCTTGTAAATTAAAAAGTAATTACTTGACTAGTTGAAAAAAAGTAATTTGATTACATAACTCACATTACTTGTACCCAACACTGTCCGCTGGAACACCACTCTCTCATGTACGCACATACGACAATTAGTGGAAACTAAAGATTACAATTTATAAAGTTTTAAATATGGATATTTTTCTTAGACAATTGAAGCAATTCCCTTTAGGAGGTCTTTATTAACCCCCTGGAGCCATGTGGATTACTTTTTATGATGGATGGATGCACTTTATTGGACTTCACAATCTCAACACCCATTCATGGCCATTATAAAGCTTGGAAGAGCCAGGGCATTTATATATATATATATATATATATATACACACACACACACACACACACACACACACACACACATACACACACACTCGGATTGTATTTGTCTGAAAGAAGAAAGGCATATACACCATGGCTTGAGGGTGAGGAAATCATGGGCGGATTTAAACATTTTTGAGTGAACTACCCTTTTAAGAAACAAAGAACATTAAAGGAACACTCCACTTTTTTTGAAAATGGGCTCATTTTCCAACTCCCCTAGAGTTACCGTTTTTGAATCCATTCAGCCTATCGCCGGGTCTGCCGTTAGCACTTTTAGCATAGCTTAGCATAAATCACTGAATCAGATTAGACCATTAGCATCTTGTTCAAAAATGACCAAAGATTTTTAATATTTTTCCTATTTAAAACTTGACTCTTCTGTAGTTACATTGTGTACCGACAGAAAATGAAAAGTTGCGCTTCCAAGCTGATATGGAAAGCATTATACTCTCATTCCGGCGTAAGAATCAAGGAACTTTGCTGCCGTACCATGGGTGCAGCAGGCGCAATGATATTACGCAGCGCGTGAATATAGTTCCCAGGTATTTTACTATTACCTTAGTGGCTTAGTGCTGGTCACGTTGGAAGTTACCTAGCTGGGGACTATTTTCAGGCGCTGCATAATATCATTGCGCCTGTTGCACCCATGGCACAGGAGCAAAGTTCCCTGATTTTTACGCACAGATAAGAGTATAGTTAACTTTCAATTTTCAATATCATTACTCTAGTCGTCAGTGTCACATGATCCTTCATAAATCATTCTATATATGGTAATTTGCTGCTAAAGAAACATTTCTTCATATTATCAGTTTTCAATACTGATAACTTTTTTATTATTAGAATGTAAAAGTCTGTACTGTCACAATCTAAATTTAACTGTATAAATTTATTTCAGAATAATAAGCACAAATGTAAACTTTAGAAAAGCACTGTAAAACGTATGAACTACTTTTATGATTATGGCACATTTTTCTGCCATTTTAAAGCTTGAAATTGCAATTGGATTGGAAAAATACATCCTTGAAACTTTCTCTAACAGGTTTGAAGCAGCAAGCTGTGTAAATGATGGCAGATTTTTTAGGTGAACTATTCCTCTACATCAAACAACTGCAAGCAAAAATCAATATTCAACACGGAAACTCTGTTTGTTAAAGTCACCTCCACTTCAGTTCACAAGCAGTAAGACTTTTAGTGAGTACTAATTGTGTGACTTTAGGCATTACAAATTGTGACGGCTTACTGTATAATGTATTTGCTAAAACTAAGCTCGAGGAAAGGGTCGTTAATACCTCTTGTCGTCGTTGTCAAGCCAGCCTATTCAAAACCCCTTTCTGCAGCCCATATCTCTCATTCCTCACCTCATTTTTTATGTTTCCGAGAGTGTATTTATTTTAGCTGAGATTCCTCATAAGCTGAGGTTTGCTCAGGGGACAGGGACGGTGAGAGAGGCAGAGTGAGCTCATAACTCATTTTAATGCCTGTCTTCACAAGCCTCCAGCATCTTCCAAAGAACTGATAAAACCAGAAGCAGGAGGAGGAGGAGGAGAGAGAAAGAGAAAGAGGTTGTAAGTGCGAGAGAATGAAAGAGATAAAAGGAGAGAGACACTTCCTGTCAGGGAAGACAAAAAGTTAGCAGCAGGCACTGTAGAATATGCCAACAGTGGTTGAGAAAACACAGTAATGCATGCAGCGAGCCTCTTCAGATGTTGTGAAGGTGAGGTCTCTGTACGCCAATCGCAGTTGCTTGGGGTTGTGCGCAGGTGAGCGTTTAGCGCCAAGGACAGCAGCCAAAAACAAGCACATCGCTTACGGGCGGAGACCAGGAACTAAACACTTACAGCTGCAAATCACATGGCATGAGTGTAAAGGCTCAGAACTCTTCAGACAGGACAAGGCTTTGCACAGAACAGAATACTTCTTAGAATAGTACCTAGGCAGCTGTATACTGCATGCTGTGCACAGCATACATGAGTTTTTTAGTCTATGTACACTTTTGACTTTAGGAATACATTTCACCTTTTCACACTTTGTCTACTAACAATGTGTCTGTATGTGTATTTTATATATTATTAAATGAAGCTATAACTGTTAATGCTAAACCTTTGCCAAAAATTATTAAAATGTCTTTTCCAGCACAATATAGTTGCTTTGGATAAACACATCTGCTAAATGGATAAATGTAAAGACATAGCTTGAGATTACAAGGCTATTCATCAGCTAGCATTTTATGTATTATCCAAATCGCACACAGTGAAATAATATTTCCACCTTGTGCAAGTTTAAAGCTTTTGAAATGATAATAAAAGTGATATTTACTTTGGGTTTTTTCTCTTTACACAAGCAATAGAAATGTTATTGCCTTGGTTATTAACTTAAGGCTTCAACTTCACAAGAAAAGAAAAAGAAACAAATATATTCAAGTAGATTAGTTCTTTTACTTTTTTGTTGAGATAATCAGTTTGTAACATAAGATTCATATTTTTTATGATGCATTTTTATGGACTGAAAATCCATCAGACCCAGATGTTTGAATCTAGGACAAGTTGCATTTACAGTGCTGCTTGAAAGTTTGTAAACCCTTCAGTTGTCTATATTTCTGAATAAATATGACCCAAATGATTCTTAGATTAGTCCTGAAAGTTGACAAAGAAAATCAAATCAAACAAATGAGACAAGCATATATACTTAGTTAATTATTTATTGAGAATAAAATTATCCAGTGTTACAAATCATCGCTTTTAGTATCTGGTGTGACCCCCTTTTGCAGCAATAAATGCAGCTAAATGTTTCTTGCAACTGCTGATCAGTCCTGCATAACAGATTGTAGGAATTTTTGTCCATTCCTCAGTACAAAACCACTTCAAGTCTGTGATTCTAGTGGTTTTCCTCCAATGAACTGCTTGCTTCAGGTCCTTCCACAACATTTCAGTTGGATTAAGATCCAGACTTTGACTTTACCATTTCAAAACATTAACTTTGTTCTTCTTTTAACCAATTTTTGGTAGAACCACTTGTGTGCTTGGGGTCGTTGTCTTGCTGCATGACCCACTTTCTCTTGGACAGATATCCTGACACTTTCCTTTAGAATTTGCTTGTATAATTCAGAATTCATTGTTCCAGCAATGATGGCAAGCCATCCTGGCCCAGATGCAGCAAAACAGGCCCAAACCATGATACCACCACCACCACCGTGTTTCACACACATGGGATAATATGCAGCATTATGCTGGAATGCATTGTTTTTCTTTCTCCAAACATAAAGCTTCTATTTTGGTCTCATCGACCTGCAAAACATTTCTCCAATAGTCCATTGGCTTGTCCACATGCAAACTTCAAAAAGGCAACAATGTTCTTTATGGAGAGCAGTAGGGATGTGATTCGATGCGTATCATCTCATGAGAATGTGACGATATCCTCGCAAAACATTTTTTTTAAACATTCATTTTTAAAGGATTGCGATCTTGATTCAAACACCCACGCGATCTTATTCCTGAATGACAACGATTCATGCTTCACTGACGCTTATGATGTGAAACGGGTGTTAAAGACATTCAAATCTGCATTCTTGCTGCATTCTTGTCTTTTCAACCACATAAGAATCATTATTTCTATGTTACAGACATTTAAAGAGCAGAAGTACTGAGATAAAAGTTTATAGTTGGGGTATAAACACTTATTGTCTACAGTAGCAATCAAAACGAAAGTATCCTAACACTTGTATGTATTGTAACGCGTATCCTCTTCCGCCAGGAGGGAGCGACAATTGTCCGTTTAAAATTTAGATTAAGGAGATTCCAATAGTGAAACAAGTCTTTATGAATCTTAATGAGACACTGACTCCTCCATTTATATATGTATATATTTTTAATTTCGTTCAGATTGATATATTTTTATTTTAAAGACCTTTTGTCCGAACCACTAGAAAATTACATTTAGTTTAGATTTCTCATCTTATTTTTTCTTCAGAATCGTGATCTCCAATTTATGTATATAAAAAAATGTGATTCTCGTTTTATCCAGAATCATGCAGCTTTAGCTTACATGTCTATTACTGCATGTAATTCATTGCATGCATTCAATTCAAAGTTGGTGATAAAATGCATCTACATTTTTTTGCATATTGCGTTTATCAGTTGAATAAAATACTAATTATTTTTTACAAAAGTTTAAAAATATCATCTCGTCTCGTTCTCGTGAACCCAGTCTTGTGTCTCGTCTTGTGGGATAAGTGTCTCGTCACACCCCTAGAGAGCAGTGGCTTTTTCCTTACAACTCTGCCATGCATACCATTGTTGTTCAGTGTTCTCCTGATGATGGACTCATTAGTCAATGTGAGAAAGGCCTTTACATTTACATTTAGGCATTTGGCAGGCGCTTTTGTCCAAAGCGACATACAGTTGGACAGTTTAGTTTATTAAAAGTTACCCTGGGGTCCTTTACAACTTTGTGGACTATTACATGTCTTGCTTTGGAGTGATCTTTGTTTGTCAATCACTTCTGGGGAGGGTAACAGTGGTCTTGAATTTCCTTCATTTGTACATAAACTGTGGATCTGTGGAGTCCAATATCTTTAGAGATGGTTGTATAACCCTTAACAACCTGATGAGCAACAAAATCTATTTTCTGAGGTCCGCAGAGATCTTCTTTGTTCATGCCATGATTCACTTCCACAAACATGGTCAGGCTTTGATAGATCCCTGTTCTTAAAACAAAAAAAAAAAAAGGGCACACACTGACATCTGATAGTCAACCCACTGACTGAAAAACACCTCTGAACAGATGGACTGTAACTTCACATTTAAATGAACTGCTAACCCCAGAGATTTACATACTTTTGCCACTCACAGATATGCAATATTAAATAATTTTTCAGAATAAATAAAAGACAAAGGATATATTTGTCTCATTTGCTTGACTGATTTCTCTGTCAACTTTCAGGACTTGTGTGAAAATCTGATGATTATTTGGGTCATATTTAGGCCATGCAGAAATATAGAAACTTCTGAAGCTTACTGCAAGGTAAATTACATTTTTAATGTGACCTAGTTAATAATACAAGCAACTACATAAAAGTGCCCATAGCTGAATAAACACCCACATACTACAGTATACTGCAGAAATAGTAAGACTGCTAAGTTAGTATATTTTTAAAAATGAAATTTTGCAAAGGAAGCGTGGAAAGGTGAGTTGGCACTACTCTGAAACACAGACTGTCATTTCTTGTTCTGACCTGGACAACTCAAACACATGGAAAAGACTACTCCATCCACAGCACACCTCCCACAATGCACTGCACCAGCAGACTTCACTGCAAGCTATTGACGGCACCCACACTCTCTTCTACGTCGCCCTGATCTTTTATCTAACCCTTAGGTTTTTGCAATTCAATAAATCCTTTTCAGGAGAACCAAGCTTGCTGTACTAGTCTTCATTCTGTTGTATAAAAGGCAAATGTCAAGTTTAGACTATATATAAAAAAAAAAAAAAAAACATTTGGGTACAAGGTGTTTTAATAAAAAAATAAAATAAAATGTTATTTTAGTGTTTTTTTATATACTGTTATAGATAGATTATATTTATATTTTCAGTTTTCATTTTAATTTTAGTTTAAAGTTTAGTAATTTTGCCATTTCTTTTTTTTTTTTAATTTTACAATTTACGATTACTTTTATTCCAGTTTAGTTTTCATTTATTTACAGTTAGTCATTTTAATCATTTAAAAAAAAAGCAAAAAAGTTTTAACCTTTATTAATTTTTATTTTATTTCATATTTATTTAAATGAACAAAATGTTTTTAGCTTTAGTTAACGACAATTAGCCTAATTCTATCACATTTATATCAAAAGATTACACTATCACCATCTTTAATTTTTTTACGTCACAGTGTTATAATTTGTTTACATTTGTTATAAAGACTAATAACACTTCATTACCTGATATGTGTGTCTGTTGATCTTACATATTATTATGTGTCCTTCCAAACACATGCCAATTAAAAAAAGAATGAAGCTCTTAATTGGGGAATGTGAGAAAGAAAGAGGAAGAAAACATTTCATCAAAGGCATCCACTTTAAACGATGTTTGAAAAGATGCGTTTAGTAAAATGAACACCAAAACGGCTCTTTCCAGGATGATTGCCTACTTCCTTTTCATCTCGCCTTGATGCCTTTCATGTTTTTCCGCCTTGACGCCCAGTGTTTTCTCTCCACTAAACCTCCTGACACTTTAAAGAATTTGACTGTGTAAACCGGGATGAAAACCGTGATACTTTTTGTGCTGGTGAACGTAACGTTTTGCATTATCCTGCTGCTCTCATCCTCCATCGTTAGCATTCGGCTTGAGCATAAGTCACGATCATTATGCGGATGTGTAAAGAACTTCAAAGTTAAACAAGTAAACAAAAGCGCCGGCCACATTTCCCATTAACATCTGTTTAAAATGGAGATGTGGCTTTGGCGCTGGGGAAAGGGGCGAGGACTCCCCGAGCATTATGCAGATCCTGGAAGGCAAATTACCATACAGAGCTTCAGAAACCACCACGATAGATTGAAGCGTACAAGCTGTGGAATCGCTCCCACTCAAAGTCTCGGAGACTCACAAGCAGAAAATGCAAGCATGAAAACATCTCATTTGTCTCCCGCCAAACATGTTGCATGTAGCGTGCTTGTTCTCCATAAATGCCCACTGATCTCCATAAAGTCTCTGATACAAACCTGGAAGGCCTCCCGCAGACCATAGGCTCCACCCACGAGCAGTGACATCATGCATGAAAATCATCATGCTACATAAACGCATCTAGCCAGAAGTGTAACTAGAATTGTAGCAGTGTTAAGAAGGCACATCAATGGAGGAATAAAGGAATACATGTAAAATACTAAATATGTACAATACAAAGATGTATTCCATTTAAATCCAAGTGAATTTGAGTCTTTTTATTATTTTTATTATTCATATTTTTAAACACTTTTGAAATAAGTCTCTTGTGCTTACCAAAACTGCATTTATTTGATCAAAAAAAAAGTAAATTTACTGAAACATTACTACAATTTAAAATAACTTCTATTTGTATTCATTGATTTAATATTATAATATTAAATAATATAGTGCTGTCAAACAACTAATCACGATTAATCACATCCAAAACAAAAGTTGAAATGCACACACGCACATATGTGTGTGTGTGTGTGTGTGTATATATATATATACACACACATAAATACACACACATGTATATACTGAAACTAAATATTTATATGTACATAATACATATACAAAGTAAACACACATAGTATGTAAACAAATGTATTTATTATTTATATGCGATTAATCTCGATTAATGTTTATGTTACAGTTCTTAACATTTTTGCTTGAGGGCTTTTTTTTGGAAACCTTGATTTCTTTTATCAAATAATTCAAACAAGCAGCATTTAACATTTTGCAACATTATACTTGACTTTGCTGTCATTTTTAATCAATTTAATGCATTCCTAAATAAAGGTATTCATTTTGTATTAATTTATTTGAAAAAAATATAATAAAAATAAAATTGTGTGTATATAATTGAATTCAAATATAAACATTTATAAAATACAAATATTGAACATATGTCTTATTAATTCCTATTAAAGTTTGGGATCAGTTATATATATATATATATATATATTTTTTTTTTTTTTTTTTTTTTTTTTTTTCAATAATTTGCTTATGCTCATCAATACTGCATTAATAAATAAAAATACAAATCCAGGAAAAAAAAAGTAATAATATTATGAAATATTATTACAGCTTAAAATAATGGTTTTCTATCATAATATATTTTAAAATATAATTTATTCCTGTAATGCAAAGCTGAATTTTAATCCGTCACTACACCAGTCTTTAGTGTCACATGATCCTTCAGAAATCATTGTAATATGCCAAAATATTACTTTTCTTATGAAAAAAAGTTTTAAAAAAGAAAAAAGAAAAGAAAGGAAAAGAAAAGAAAAGAAAAGAAAAGAAAAGAAAAGAAAAGAAAAAGAAAAGGCCACAAATACTGACCACAAATTTTTAAATGGTAGTTTATATTGCTACAAACGATTTCTATTTCTTTTTAACTTACTTATTAAAGAATCCTAAAACAAAATATTAAGCAGCTGTTTTAAACATTGATAATAAATCAGCATATTAGAATGATTTCTGAAGGATCATGTGACACTGAGTGGAGTAATGATGCTGAAAATTCAGCTTTGCATCACAGGAATGAATGAAATTTTAAAATATATTGACATGGAAAAATAAAGAAAACAAGTAATGTTGTGAAATATTATTTCAGTGTAAAATAACTATTTTCTAAGTAAATGCAGCCTTGATGAGCATAAGAAACTTATCTAAAATAATAATAATAATAAATAAAAAAAATAAAAATCATATTGATCCCAAACTTTTGAAAGCAGTTAAAAAAAAAAAGTGTTGAAGCAATTTTCACTCAGAAATTACTAGTTCATTTTACATTTAAGTACTGAATTGAACAAAATATTAAAGTAAAAAGACCCAATATTACAATGTATATTTGACCTGTTAGTGCATACACCAACAATTTTTCTTTTGTTTATTTCCCCCCCCCCCATGTAGGATATTTCCCATATGCTCTCTCACGTACATTGTTTTAATCTATGAGCAATCTGCTCGCTCTCAAGTCACACATGGAGGAGGATACAGAAAGCCATGGGCACAGTGCATTTTCTCATGGAAATCCAGATAAGATTTTACTTACAAATTCATCAAAGGTCGCAACATAACAGTACAATGCGAGATGTGTTTGCCAGCAACCAAACTTCTATCCGCTTCAAAAGATTCAACCTCTAACCTGTAGAAACATCTTGAGGTAATTCTCTCTCAATATTTGAAAGGCTAGTTCACCCAAAAATGCAAAATTCTGTCATCATTTACTCACCCTCATGCTTTTCCAAAACCGTCCGGCTATTTGTTTCTTCTAAACGATAGCTTTGTGTGAGGAACAAACCAAAATAAAAGCCATTATTAAAGGGGACCCCGGGTATTAAGACTTTTATAGCTTAAAATAACATAAATTATGTCTAACTAGTAGAAAACCCATGAGAGGCTTAGGTTATTTAAAAAATTCACACCATTTTATACGTATTTTGGACTACGGGGGGCACCATTATTTTGATGACGTGAAATGGCTGCACTCAGTGCCACATTGTGCGGCTTTTGGTTGTAATTTTCAGTTCAAAAGCAACAACAGAAGCAATATAAGCTTTCCTAGAGATAATTAGAGGAGAAAAGAATAGGATGCCTGAGGACGAATAAAACTTCCTAAAGACCTGCGTCTTTGTTCTCTCCACTTTAGCCCTGATACCTTTGAGGCTTTCAGTAGACCACAACAGAGAGAAAATGCTAGATGCCATCCTGGCAGGATGTAAACAGTTTCTCAGTGCAGATTTCACTCGATATCCAGGGGTGTTTAGACTCCTTGTAGGGAAAATCTGATTGTACGCCAGAGTTGTGAATTCAGAGTTGTGTTGCAGTAAAAACAGATACCAAGTGCAACCATTTCACGTCAAAATGGATAGTATAAAGTGATATATATATATATATATTATATATATATATATATATAGATATAGTGGTATAAAGTGGAATTTAAATAATGGAAATCTTTTATGGGTTTTCTACTACATATTTCAGTAAGAATCATTTACATTATATTAAGCCATACAAGTAATAACCGGGCTTCGCTTTAAGAGGCACTTGGTAGAAAGTACACTAGATATCCACAATCTATATATTCATCTTTCTTTTCCAAGTTCCATCTGTGAAATAGTCAGCACTTGTTACTTTCGGGTGGACATTAAACAAACTGCACGTATTTTGCACATTGCACATTTTTGTACAAATGATCATGGACACTTCCCACAAAGCAAACTATGCTTGGTCTCTTGACATGTCAATCAAACTTTTGTTTTCTAAAAAGTAATTCTAGCCCAGCTTAACCAGACTTTGTGCCGCAAGTCAAAAGTGCGATTACATGAGACCAGGCTCCACGAACTGTGCAAAAAGTGGAATTTCTCCCTCGCTGGATCATCAAGCCTTTATCCATCCCTTTCAAATCTCACCTGAATTATCAAATTCCTGCAGCTAATTCTGCTAATCACAAAGCTTTGGCAACGAGATGAAAAACCTGTTAGACATAAAATGGCAAGATTCCTTTATGTGTATAAGCGAGTGATTTTTGGCCAGATTTTGCACTAGGCCCTCACTTTCAGAGCTGGAGAGGGGAAGGCGAGCAGCCCGCATCCAAGAGCGCCTCCTGCCAAGCTGCCGTCAGACAGGCCAGAACAGCCCGAGGAGAGAGTCCGCCATGCATGATCAAATGCGTCACTAATACCTCTGACCGGGTCCAGGGCTTCTCTCTCTGATGCGCGCCCATGTTTTCTCAGGCCATTCTGAATTTGGTACAAACGCTGGATGAGGCGAACTAAAGGCGGATATGTAAATGACAGCAGGGAAAAATCTTCTGTCACAATAACTGGGCATAAAAGCCCTGCAAGCCATCTATAAGAATGCAAATATGCACATGGGTCATTTCTAGTACAGTTGTCATATGCCCTTCATGTGCACACAGGATAGAACAACAAACCCACAACATTTATAAAGAAAGAAATCCGAATAACAAGAAAGGAAATGAAGTGTACTATGGCACCCCTAAAGGGAATATACACAAGATCGGAGCAAAAAGTAGATTTCAATTTGCTATTATAGTTGGGTAATTATAATGTATATAAATTGTGGGCATCAGGGAGTCACTATTAAGTTCCAGGGAATTTAAATCACTTTTGATTCACTTTTTGTTTGCTGTTACGTTTTATTTTCGAGATTCGGGATCACACGTACTCTGTATACTATGGAGCGGCAGTACTTACCACACAATTTACAAGGTTTGTGCTAGTGCTCAGGATCTGCAAATTATTCGCCATCGTCCTATCAGTCACCTGTACTTACTGTGTGGTAAGTGAAATTCTTTGTACTGTAATGTAACAAATTACTTCTAACAAGCAGCTAACCATGTCCCTTTAGTGCAGTGGTTTTCAAACTTTAAGTGTGACCTTATTTTTTTCTTTTTAAATTGAGGCGACCCATATATATACACATATACATACACACACACACACACACACACACACATACATACATACATATACATATATATATATATATATATATATATATATATATATACATACATACATATGTATGTATGTATGTATGTATGTGTGTGTGTGTGTGTGTGTGTATATATATATTATATACACACACACACACACACACACACACACAGAACATATAAATAAAAATAAATAATAAACAACGCAGTTCTTTCTTAGTCATATAAATGCAGAAATAATCAAAGTAGGATACTCTCTCAATATTTAAATTGCATAAAAAGACGAAATTTTTCAAGAATGCTACAGAGAGACCTGTTATAAAGCATAGATATATTACATAGCCTAATTTGCGCGCATTGGGGAGTCGCTTTCTAAACGCGGGGTATTACAATTGCTTTTGAATGCGCGAGCGCGTTTTTCTTTCGGTTTCGCTTTACTTTCGTTTCGCGTGCAACTCTCGGCGGCTGAACGTGCATTCAGGCGCGTCTACAGGCTTTGTTATAATGAGAGGATTAATTAGCTTGCAGAACTCAGGACTGAACAAAAAGTCCGGCGTTTTGAGCGGTGAGTGGATTCTGACTGATAAGCGCAAACACAGATATGCACTGGAGTCTGGCGTGAGGCGGCTGCCGCTTACTTTCATTTTGTTGTTAATGTTTATTTTGTTATTAAAGTTACGTTTGCAGTTTCCCGCATCCTTCTCCCTGAGTCTTGCACTTTGTTACATACATATATACATCTTCCTTAAATCATCCTGGTGACCCATTTTTTAAGTCCCACCTGAGGGTCGCGACCCAGGGTTTGAAAACCACTGCTTTAGTGGCTCTGTAGAACGTGTTGTTTTCTGTGCTTTTCCGAATATAGATTCACTATTCGGGCACATTCAGGATTCAGGTGAATCCTTTCACTACTTTGCTTTTAGCTGATATCGTAATTTTTTTTGTCACTACTAACATAAAACTGTTGCCACAAATCCGAGAATTATATTCTAGATGGTCAAGGGTGTAACTCTGGTTTGAGAAGTGGGGGGAAAACTTTCAATTTGAATCCCATTTCCTGCATTTATATACATTACACACATACACACACAGGGATGGATTAAGGTGGTCAGGGGCCTGTAATATGACACATTCATGCAAGCTAATTTCCATCCTGCTAATTTTCAGTAATCAATAATCTGCTTGAGACTGACCACAGGCATATTTCTCAAAGTACTGTTATACCCTTTTATAGAAATACTTCTCTATGTAACAGCACAAGCATATAAAGTAGCACATAATATGCATGAGCCACATCATATCTTATTTTAAAAGCAGATATCGAAAGGTCTTGCAGGCAAAATGCACATATTTTTGGCTGGCTTGCTGTCTAAAAAGATACATGTCTCCTTCCTTGGTCAGCTATTGTGAACTCAAGAGGATGAGAGATAAGAGCAGACATCAAAGAAACAGAAGGAGGCGGTAAATGGCGCATTTCCTCGGGACCGATGCTCTCTCTCTCTACACAGGTCATTGTTTCGTCTTCTGCAGTAATTATGTTGACATTTACATCAAGGCCCAGACAGACCCAGCAAAGCACTCTCTCTTCATGGTAGCGAATGCACTTCACAAAAATGCCCATTCAAACCGTGCTGGTCTTGTCTATGGGACTTATGCTTTATTGACTGAGTCATCGGCTCGATCTTGCTTGCTTGTTTGCTTTGACGCACAACCACTAAAACAACATGTTCTCCTCATTACAGGAAAAGTTCGGCCAAAATTAAAATTCGGTCTCTATTTCCTCCCCCTCTTGTCGTTCCAGACCCATACGCTGTTGTTTTCAGAGGAACACAAAAGGAAAATTGACAAATTGTAGCCGCAAAAATGACTTAAAAGCACCATATGAGACGTGCACTGTGTTTCAAGTCTTCAGAAGACGTACAATAGCTTTTTGTGAGGAACAGCCTAAAATTTAAGCCATTATTCAAGTCTTACTACTGCTTTTATGGTATTTGTGTGTTCTTCTTGAAGAATGAAAGCACTATTCAGTATAACAGCATGGGAAAAATAGCTTTTTATTCCTAAAACTATTCCTTTAAATTATGCTGTTATTTCCACATAGTTATCATATGGCTTTAGAAGAATAGGGATTTAGTGCAAAGGAATGTATGTATGTTATTTAAAAAAATAAATCTACTATATATATATATATATATATACACACACACACACACACACACACACACACATACATACATACATACATATACATATATATATATACACACACACACACAATGCATTATGAGCCGGGGTTGAAAACTTTTGGAATTTGAAGATCAGGGAAGACATATTTTGTCTTCTTGGAAACATGTACGTATCTTCTGTAGCTTCTCAAGGGCAGTACTAAATGGAAAAAAATATGATATTTAGGCAAAATAAGAAAAATGTACACATCATTATGCTTAAAAGTTTACACCCCTTAATGTTTTTTTTTTTTTTTTTTTCTCTCATCTGGACCATCAATGAATAATTGAACCTTCTGTAATAGTTGCATATGAGTCCCTCAGTTCTCCTCAGTGGGAAAAAAAAAAGAAACTGATTTCAAAATCATACAGTCATTGTTGGAAAGGTTCAAATATACAAAAATGGTGAAAAAAACAAAAACAAAAACAAAAAAAAATTTGTGGGACCTAAAGGATTTTCCTGAAGAACAGTGGGCAGTTTAACTGTTCAGGACAAACAAGGAACTCATTAACTATCACTAACAAAAGTATTTTATCTTATTCAGGTCAGTACTAGATAAAAAATAACATGCATTTTGTATGATCCCACTTATTTTGGTAAAATAACTAGCATTTTGCATATTCTGTGTATGTAAACTTTTGACATCAATTAATATAATATATATTATTCAAATAAAAATGAAAAACTATTTCAACATTTATTTTAATATTTTTAAATATAATTCATGTTTAAGGAAAAAAAGTACACAAATTGATACTATTTATCAAAACCACTCATTTGTACAAGTTTAAGTATACATTTTATGATGTTACTATAGAAAAAAAGGAATATATTTTCATTGCTGTTATTTTATATCAATATGATGTTTAATTTAAAATACAAGTTAGATTTAAAAGACATGTAAAAGTAATCTTAAAAAGTAGGCAGAATACATTACCCAAAGATTATTTTCCTAACTACAGTTTTCATCATGTAATTTATAATCAGTAATGATTTACAATTTGTAAGTAATCTACCCAGCTCTGTTAACCAAGAAAGGTAGAAGAGAACAAAGACAACAAATGGAAGTTAATGATGCCCAGCCTGTTTGCATGTGTGCGAATTTCTGAAAGCAATCTTCGGGTGATATCACTTTCCGAGCTGCACCGCATGTCTGAAGACTCAGTGTGTGTCACAGTAGCCTTGAGTGAGCTGAAACAGACAGACCCTAATAAATTCTGACGTGGATTAGCCACACACACTCACACTATTTCCCGGCTCCTCTTAAATAATGGAGACGAACAAGCGCAGGAAAGGAAATATAAACAGACAAATTGACTTTTAAATTATATTTCTGCCCCAGTGCCTTGAGAAACTCTCCGCTTTGGTGTAACCAGTTTTCACTGCCTGAGAACAAATTTCATAACCATGACTAACGCCGTACAGCAGTCGTCTCATTCGCCCGCCTGATCGGAGTCTCTGCGTGTGGTGCCATGAAGGATTTATGAAACGATTATGAAAAGATTGTGTTTCTGAGGAAAACCGCTTAACAATTCTGGTGAATATGTTTTGGAGAGGCAGGTATACTGGGAAACGCAGACAGAAGACTTATTTATGCATGTAATGACACTGTTGTACACGGAGCATGTAAACGGAAATACCCTCACAAATCTCTTCATCTTTACCAAAAAAAGATGACGTACAAAATTTAGTGGCTGTGAAACTTACAATCCTTTCAGCGCATTGATGGTTGTAATGACAGAACAAAGGAGAATGCACAAACCAGCACATATTCATAACCTCATAGTGTTTTAAGGATACAATCACAGAAAGTCACAATAATGCTGTTTAGAAAACTTTTTATAATTTAATAATTTATTCTGTTTCAATAATTTATTTTCGCTATTTTTCAAATGAATTTGATCCATTTCCCCACACTCAGAATTTCAAACAGAGAAAGAAAATCAAATAAAGAGTAAAAGTAAACGCTCACTGTTTCACTCTCAACATTTTATGACTGTTCCGCAGTTAAATATAAAAAATTAAAAAAAAAAAAGTAAAAAAGTAAAAGCTTTACATTTAAGTTTAACAGTGTATTATGATATTATACATTCTTTTTTATATATTAAATTATAAAATCAATTATCAATTACAAAAATTTAAAGTAGCACAATGACCATGAAGTCATTTAATTTCGTAATTTTATTTATTTATAAAATATTTAATTGCTTGCATTAATACATAAATAATGTAAATTACCCTCATAGCAAGACAGTTAAAATTAATTATAAATTACAAAAATATTAATGTAGCAAAATGACCATTAAGTCATTAATTTTATAATTTAATTTTGTATTTTGAAAATATTTAATTGTGTGCATTCTAACATAAAATGATGCAAATTACCCTTATACAATTATACTTTTTTTTTTTCACAAAGTGTTTAGGGTCTAATGTGTCCATAGATGAAGATGTGTTTTATGTAAGCAAAAATATATTTTATTTGAAATATTTGTGTTAAAATATTTTATAAATATATTTGTTTAGAAACATTTTGGCAACAACAAAAAAAGGCATTGTCTTTTATGGTATGGACAAACAAAAAAGGATGTGCAAATTATGGAATTTTTTTTTCTTTGTTTAATTTTTTATTTATTTATTTATTTATTTATTTATTTATTTATTTATTATTATTATTATTATTATTATTATTTTTACAATGTACTTTAAATGTTTAGGGCCTAATGTGTTTATAGATAAAGAAATGTTTTACGCAAACAAAAAAAAAAACAAAAACAAAAAAAACTAAATTAAACAAACCAATTTGTAAAATAAAAATGTTTCTCTGTTTATAGAGAAAATAAAATTAATTATAATTTACAAAAATATAAAAGTAGTAAAATGACCATGAAGTAATTTCATTTTGTAATTTAATATTTGTATTTATTTTGAAAATATTTAATTGTGTGCATTATACATCAAATTATTAAAATTACCCTAACCCTTATTTTTATACAAATTACAGCGTTTCTCTGTTTATGGTTAAAATTAATTATAAATTACAAAAATATAAATGTGCATTTTTTAAGTTTTTACAAGTACTTTGTAAATATATATATATATATATATATATATATATATATATATTGTAAGCAAGCAAGTAAGCAAGGAAAAAAGGAATATTAACTATCCCTTTAAATCCATAAGGCCTAAGTGTCCATGAATAAAAAAAAAATGTTCTGTGTGAGTAAAAAAAAAAAAGGTTGCTTAAACTTTGTGGCACTGTGTGTATGTTTAGCTATGATTACCTCATCAGTCTTGTGTTGTTGTTGTTTTTCTTTCTTTCCCATTTTCACATTCACCATTTGTCACATTTAATGTTTACCTCAGCGCTCAGGATAACATTCATTAGCCGCGGTGTTAAAAATGACTTTTAAAGCGAGTAATGTGCAGTCTATATTAGTTAATGCCACGGGGACAGATGCTTCATAGTAATAATTCAGGCATTCTTTCAAACAGTCCCATTGGTATTGTGTTGCTTAATATGAACTGAAAGGTGTAGAATGAAGATTAATGACGTCCTTCTCTCGCAGGTCTCACCAAACTACCGAGCTACACGAACAGGAGCAAAAGGCGACTGACCGCGACTTCATGCTTTGCCAGTTTGTTATGAGGTGGAAGTTGTAGATGTCAGAATAATGTGACCTCTTTGACCTCAGCGAATCCGGCGTATGAGCGGAGCCGTTCAGATGTGTTTTTGATTTAAGACTACAGGGACTGATTACTAAAACGAAGTAGTTCTCAGCCCAGCAGCGTTTGGTTTAAACCAAATCCATTCATTGTTTAAGAAAACGCAGGAAATTCGAACAAGTGGAAAAGAGTCTAATTCCAAAGCATCATCTTTGAGAGAGAGAGAGAGAGAGAGAGATGAGTCCAAACCGCTTCTTGACTCTGCAGCAGTTAAGCACTAATACAACAGTCAAGCACTGACACACATCTCTCCAAACTAGCTTTAGGGGTTGATGAGGTAAAACCACTCAAACGGCATACCGCGGGAAAGAGAATGAAAAGATGTCATTTAAAAAGCTGTGCTCAGTGTGAAGTGATTACGTGCAGCCCTTTAACATAAGCATCTGATCAAATATCATGGAATATGGGTAGTCATGGCCGCCATGCTAAGGTGCTAATGTCTATATTAGCTCTATAGGAGGTGATCCCAGTAGTACAGAAGCAGCATGTGAGAGAGCTGCTAATTTCACAAACTCTCAAGTTGACGTCAGTAGTCTATTTTCCACAACATATTGCCTCAAGAATAATTGTGGCGCATGAAGTCAAGCAACTTCGTTTTGCCACACGATCACACTGTAAAGGTGCGAACAAACATTCGGCTCACTATTAGCATAGCGACACCTAACACATCAGTCACTTGGTAAGATAAGGTATCCATGAGATGGTGCATTTGACTACATTTTCAAGCAGCAGCATGTTTTTTTTCCCATTCCATCTGTTAAATGTAAGCACAGGTAAAATGTGATCATTTACAGTTGAGGTAAAACATTTACATACATAGCAGAATCTGCAAAATGTTAATTTTTTACCCGAATAAGAGGGGATCATTCAAAATGCATGTTGTTTTAATGTAGTACTGACCTAAATAAGATATTTCACATAAAAGTAGTCCACAAGAGAAAATAATAGTTGCATTTATAAAAATGACCCCGTTCAAAAGTTTACATACACTTGATTCTTAATACTGTATTGTGACCAGAGTGATGCACAGCTGTTTTTTTTTTTTAATGATTGTTGTTTATGAGTCCCTTTTTTGTCGTGAACTGTTTAAGTGCCCGCTGTTCTTCAGAAAAATCCCCACAGGTCAAACAAATTCTTTGGATTTTCAGTATTTGTGTGTATTTGAACCCTTTCCAACAATGACTGTATGATTTTGATATCCATTTGAGATCCAGAGGGCAACTGAGGGACTCATATGCAACTATTACAGAAGGTTCAAATGCTCACTGATGCTCCAGAAGGGCACACACTATGCACTATGAGGCGGGGGTGAAAACTTTTGAATAAAATGAAGATACAGAATATACAGAAGAAACTGCCAAAATGCATTTGCGAGTAAGCTCCGTTTCTATCCAACGAGTCAAAAGAGAACAAAATAGTCACTTCCTGATAAACTGGCACTATAAATCACTAATAAAGTAGGAGAAGCCACTTAATATAATAATTTTCATATATAATAAATTACTTGCGCCTCGGAGCGAGCAGACGAAACACAGTAAATGTGATCGTTGCTTTGGGAGGTGGATGCCTACTGTTTGGGAACGTAGTCTTGTAAGACAGTTCCTGGATGCAATTATACATTGTTTGTTCGGGCATTTCAGAATGATTTCAGGTTTTGCCATCCCATAGTACAAAGTAACATGATTGTTTGATGCGTACGGAGTAATTTATTAGGCAAATGTGTTTCCATTTTCCATTATCCACATTAACCCTTTTTTCACACAAGTCAAAAATCCACCTCAAACTAGCTTTTTTTTTTTTGGTGAATAAAGGGATTTTTATTCTGGTTGTGGCATGATTCTGTTACTGACTCCTCAGGAGGAGACGGTCCTGGTGCTTGCTGGACACTCTGGGATGTCCTGAAGACTTCTTCACTGCAGCTGAACCTCTTTCCTTAAAGTTTTTGATGATGGCTGCTTGTGTTTTTTTGGAGGTAACCATTGCTAACAAGTACACAATAATTGGAAGCTCTTCTTCCCTTCTTTTATAGCAATCTGTCTGCTGTTACAATCTAATTGGCATGATAGTGATTTCTCCTTTCTGATATTAGTCAATTGGTGTTAGCAGATCATTTTGTGTCAGGATCAAAAAACAGTGAAATTAGTTTTTTTTATGCATCTGATCACTCTACACAATAATCTTGAAACAATGTGAATAAACACCACAACAGCTTAAGCAGCAAACCTTTCAAAACAAAATCTGTCACTGCCAAAACTTTTGGCCATGACTGTATAATAGTTGCATATGAGACCCTCATTTTTATAAATTCAACTATTGTTTTCTCCTGTGGACTATATGTAAACATCTTTTATGTGAAATATCTTATTCAGATCAGCACTAAAAGAAAACAAAAACAAAAAAAGTATGTACAGTATGTACATTTTGACCTCAACTGTATGTCCAAATTGAGAATGAATGGGGTTATGTTCAGCTGTGATTGGTTAATGCAATAAATTCCACCTCTTGTGTTTGAGTGCTTTCCTTGTTCGTTAATCAGTCTGAATGTACAATATAATGGTGTTAATAGGAAGACTAAATTAAAAAATGAACTTTGTTATGTCAAAATAAGAATTACAATGGCATTTCAAATGACATGGACGTTTTTAGTGAGTAATCAGCTTGGGGAAATTTAAGGTAAATCTTTGTGTCTGTGACCAGTATTGTGCTTTGTACTGAGCTTTGATGCATAAAAAAAAAAAAAAAATTAAAAATAAAAGTTAACTATTGAAAAGAAAAGCAGAAAATCACAAATTCAGAAAATCTGCCTTGAGAAACTTGATGAGATTCATATTTATAAATATTAGAATGAGGTTATAAAAAATGTAAATCTAATATGTTTAAATACTAAAATTACTAAATGGATGTAACTAAAACTGTACTAAAAATTTTAAACTTAAAAAAGGTAAAAGAAAAATTAAAAGTACTATAAAACAACAATATACAATAAAACAATACACTGTTGATTATTTGCAGAAAATTCTAACAGCAAGATTTATTACAGTTTATTTGGCTCTCACAAGATGTGACAGCAGGGCCAGTCTAAGCCATTAAGTGGCATCAGCGATGCCTAGGGTGCCAAATGAGGCAGGATCGGCACTGTGTGATGGCTATAAAAAGCATGAAAGTTAGCCTTATATGTTGTGTGAAGCATACTGAACTATACTGAATTGGGACTGAAGCTTTCAAGCACGAAAAAAAGACACCCAAGCACCATGAAAGCATATGACTCATCTTCTTCTAAAGCCATATGATAGCTTTGAGTGAGGAACAAATGAAATTTAAGCCTTTATTCACTGATAATTCTTCACTTCAGAGGACAAAGACAAGAATCAGTGAGCAGAACACAAGAATCGATTTATGAACTAATCATTCGAACTAATTTCACAACAGATTCATTGAAAAAACATTAACCCAAGAATTGGATATTGCCACATATATCAAAAGCATGCAGAGAAGAGCAAAGGCTGATTAAATGGTGAAAATAAAAACACCATAAGCATATATCATCTCATTTATCAAAAATATACCTTAAATTATAACTAAAGCATTACCTTCATTTTTCAATTAGTGTCAGTATTGCAAAGAAAACCTGTTACTCATTTCTCATCTGACTTCTCAAAATAATTAATATATAAAAAAAAAAAAAATGTAAAAACGAGCTTCATCCTACCCTGGCCTCTTCGATCTTTAGAGATCTTGATATGAATCGAAGAGGCGCTATTCATAAAAACAACAAAAAACATATTTAGCTGCACTAATTAAAAATGGATTTTTAGGTAATTAATTTTGTTGTGAATCATAGCTTTATTTGAGAAAAAAAAATGTAGTCTATTGAACCATGACTCAGCAAATCACAAGTCTGATGACGTGGCAACCTCTAATCACTGAATTTTGTTTTTTTTTACCTTTCTATACGACCCTTATCTCCACCTTTTTTGTCCTACACTTTCCTTTCCGTTGCTCTGCCATGTCATGGCTGACTCATCTCATTATCCATCTCAGCGAGTCCCCTCGCCACCTCGAGTCAGGTGCTGGCGCGTTGGGCACGTCGGTAACCGTGGCAATATGACACCCAGTGAGAGGCTGTGATATATATAGCAGGCCTCTAGTGAGAGTCACATGGGCCTCCCCAGTGTCAGTCCGGCCCACTCCGCCCCCAAGATCTGTTCTATTGATCTACGTAAATGAGGCATCTGTCTCACACTCAAAATAGCCCTTAGAAATTACACTGATCCCAACTGGCCTCTCTGTCAATGTCAGGTCACACCGGTGTTTGTCGCCGAACTCTCAGAGAGATGTGCTTACTTTATGCGAAGTGTGTGCGAGACACAAAGATAAAAGATTTTCTCAACTGAAGAACATATCAATATCAGTATCAAAATGAAACTGACTCTGCACTTTCCTTTCAGTTTCCTTTCTTCCTTCACTTTGAGCTCCTTTATCATACCTTCAAATGTAAAATCTGTACTTGTGTGTCAGGATGCGTTCAGCAGAATATGTAGACACAGATTTATGACTGGAATCCATCAGAAGCGCTTACAGAGTGACGAAGCAGGGGTCATGTCACATATACAGGTCACTAGACAAAACAGACTCAGTATAAATGATGTCTGCAGTATTATAAAAAGCAACTCATCCATGTCACAAAAATACATCAAAGCGTGGACACAACAACAGTGGAAAAATGTGTAGAACCAAGGCAGAGATACATAATGAAAAAAAATACATATACAGATGGACAGATAGACATGTATTGTATAAACAGATGGACAGACATGCACAGAAAGACAGATACATTGAGATAGATAGAAAAACAATTATGACAGACAAACAGAGAGACAGATGGACAGACAGACAGATAGACAGATAGATGATAGTCAGTCAGACAGACAGACAGATAGATGCACAGAAAAACAGATGATGTACAGACAGACAGATACATAGACAGAGATAGACAGAAAAACAATTATGACAGACAGATGTTTGTCTGTCTATTTTTGTCTATGTATCTGTCTGTCTGTACATCATCTGTCTTTGTTTATGTCTGTCCATCTGTTTAAGCTATTCTGTCTGACTGTCTATCCATCTATCTGTCTGTCTGTTTGTCTGTCTGTCTGTCCATCTACCTGTCCATCCATCTATCTGTCTGTCACAATTGTTTTTCTGTCTATGTATGTATCTGTCTGTACATCATCTGTCTTTCTGTGTATGTCTGTCCATCTCTTTAAGCTATTCTAGATAGATAGATAGGTAGATAGACAGACAGACAGACAGATAGATTGATGCACAGAAAGACAGATGATGTACAGACAGATACATAGACGGAGACAGACAGAAAAACAATTATGACAGACAGTCTATCTCTGTCTATGTATCTGTCTGTCTGTACATCATCTGTCTTTTTGTCTGTACATCTGTTTAAGCTATTCTGTCTGACTGTCTATACATCTATCTGTCTGTCTGTCTGTCTGTCTGTCTGTCTGTCTGTCTGTCTGTCTGTCCATCTACCTGTCCATCTATCTATCTGTCTCTCACAATTGTTTTTCTGTCTTTGTATGTATCTGTCTGTCTGTACATCATCTGTCTTTCTGTGTATGTCTGTCCATCTATTTAAGCTATTCTAGATAGACAGACAGACAGATGGATAGACAGTCAGACAGACAGATAGATAGATGCACAGAAAGACAGATGATGCACAGGCAGACAGATACATAGACGGAGACAGACAGAAAAACAATTATGACAGACAGACAGTCTATCTGTCTATCTCTGTCTATGTATATGTCTGTCTTTACATCATCTGTCTTTCTGTTTATGTCTGTCCATCTATTTAAGCTATTCTGTCTGTCTGTCTGTCCATCTGTCTGTCTGTCTGTCCATCTACCTGTCCATCCATCTGTCTGTCACAATTGTTTTTATGTTTATCTATGTATCTGTCTGTACATCATTTATCTTTCTGTGTATGTCTGTCCATCTCTTTAAGCTATTCTAGATAGATAGATAGATAGATAGATAAATAGATAAAAACAATTATGACAGACAGACAGATCTTTGAGACTATAGTCAGTCTTTAAGAATATATAGTATGTGTGTAAGAATGAGAGATATGCTAATCAAACATGATTGAGAAGTGTTGGGTATGCCCCCATCAGCTTCAGAAGAGACCTGGGGACATCATTAGCCTCACTGATGATCTCACACACAAACACACAATCACACACACAGTTCCTGTAGAGCAGCCATCATCAACCCACACAGGCTGGCAAAGAGCTACAGGTCAATGTATTGTTCTTCTTGTTGTTATTATTATTATAATTACTTCATTTATTATTATTATTATTATTATTATTATTATTACTACTACTACTACTACTACTACTACTATAGTGCTGAGTAGACTTGTTGCATTCACTGTATCTCTCTCCTGACAACTTAATTAGTACTAGGCCTTAGGAAAATAACACGGCGAGAGAGAGAGAGAGATAGATAGAGAGATAGAGAGATAGAGAGAGAGAGAGAGAGAGAGAGAGAGAGAGAGAGAGAGAGAGAGGTGCGCCAATGAACTTGACTGCCTTTCCATATGGTGTCCAGTGAGCAAGTGCTGACCAGCAATATGTCCACTATGAATGTGACAACTCCATGGTTCAGTTTAAGTTTCTGGGCCAAGTGTTCATTTTTACTTGGCGATTTCCTTGATGTTGCGGGTGGCCAGAGACTGTAGGCCTATTGCAACCAAGACTGTACTGAAATATGTGACGCCATGTTGAGCTTTATCCAACACACCGCCATTAATCAAAAATAGACATCCGTTATGGAGTCATTCACAGCAAGTCATCCGCCATATGCGTTGTTATTCACCGACATGAATTAGAGCCATGGGATCTTCTGTAAAAATAGAATTACACAAGGGAATTTATCTAAACAAAGCTAACAGACTTTTCTCAATTACATCCAAATTAGAAATGTCCATTTTACATGTCAATTTGATGAAATTATTTCATATTTTAAATAAAATATTATTATTATTATTATTATTATTATTATTATTATTATTATTATTATTATTATTATTATTATTATTATACAGGAATAATAGTATATAATATAAACATGACTTGACGTAATCATTATTTATTTGTTTAAATTGCCATCCATATTATATAGATAGATATATAAAACATGTAATATAATATAATATAATATAATATAATATAATATAATATAATATAATATAATATAATATAAAATTAATTGTGATACATTTTTTGAAATATAATAAACTTGATTATTTTAAATATAATTTAACACAATTAAACAATGCATTTATTGTAATATAACAAACTTGATTAAAATTTCACATAAATTGCCAATATTTTGTAATACAATACAATACAATACAAAATAATACATCATTAATGTGATACATTATTTGGAATATAATAAATTAGATTAAACTTGATTTCACATAAATTGCTAATATTTTGTAATATATAATAATAATAATATAATAAATGATCAACATTTATAAATTAAATATTGATAAATGACCAGTAAAATGCCATCCCTGTTCCATATACTCACACACAAAACAAAACTAACAATATAATATAATATAATATAATATAATATAATATAATATAATATAATATAATATAAATTGATACATTTTTTGAAATATAATAAACTTGATTAAAATTTCACATAAACTGTCAAAAATTTGGAATATAATTTAACACATAATTAAATGTAATGCAATTATTGTAATATAACAAACTTGATTAAAATTTCAAATACAATATAATATAATATAATATAATATAATATAATATAATATGATGATTAAATTATGTGATACATTATTTGAAATATCAAATAATTAACTAATAAATTGCCATCCCAGTTCTATAAACTGGCATAAAATTTATATAATGTAATCATTAAATATAATCATTAAATGTGTTAAACTATTTGGAATATCACGTAATTAACTTGGTTAAAATGTTAAATAAATCACCAGTCCAATTCCAAACAAACTGAAACCAAATAACCACAGCTGACACTAAGCCACTTATAGCAAACAGCCTTGTTAGAAAAGACAACGGCCTGAGCTGAATAGGAAACAGTTTGCTCCAGTCAGTCCGTCAGAGTTCAGCCTAACAGCATGCAGCACAAGAAGGGGAGAAGGACAGTAGCTGTCATTTAACACAACTTGCCCTCCGAGCCTGTAGTCAAACAGCTTCGTAACACTAGACTTCATCACATGAACGCTCTCTCTCTCTATCTTCTGTCAGCTTAAGTGACAAGTGACCTAAAATCTCACCTTGCATGAACCAACCCCGCTTCTTCCTGTTGAGACGACTGTCAAGTGGGGTGCCCTACAACCATGCACCAAAACGAATACAAAACAATGTTGACAAACAACAGAGAGAAAAAAGTAAACACACAAAATCCAGGAAAAATGAAGATGCCAACATGACAGACCTCAAGGACACGAGAATAGGTTTGCTCCCGTAGACCCAGAGAGATAGAGTGAGAGAAAGATTTGCAAGAGAAGGCCAGGAGGACCGTTTTTGTCCACAGAATTCCCCTGACAGTTGAAGGGACAAGGTTACCTATTAAAGGCCCTTCTGTAAATCGCATGCTCATCAGCACTTCATTTGATATGCTGATATCAAAACAATCAGCAACAACATTCTCTCTTCTGTGAATGAATATAGAGGTCAAACCAGTAGCTATTCACTTTTTGACATAGCAAGTCTTCATCATTTAAGCTGCAGTATCCAAAAGTCCAAATGTTTTTTTTTATACCCCACCAGACAACAAAAGCACAACTCTTTTTTTTATGTGATCGAAAACACAGTAAACACAGTTGTTTGGTGCAACATATTAGGGTTGGTAATACGTTAATGTTTATGAAAGTCCCTAAAGCCTGGTTAAGAGTACACTTTTTTTGTCTTGTCGGTTATGACAGTCACTGTGTCAGATTATGCCATTTTGATATCTAAAATCTTGCTGTGTTGTGAACAAGAGTATCAGACTACACATTGCTACCTGACCATTCATCGCTTGCCGCCCTTAATGTGGGTGTGTGCCATCGATATGGCAGGACTAGACAGAAGGTGCCATGAGCATAAACAAACAAGGGCTAGTAAACAGCATTCTGTCAGAAAAGCCCCAAAAAATAAAGAAAACCTGAAAGTGGACACAAATTTGGATTGCAAAGGACAGTATGTACTGTCAAAAAGAACTGAGGTACAATAGTTTTTATTTTACTTTTTTTCACTCGCAGTCACAGTGGTCCGTCCAGGAAACATCATAAATGTAGAAGTATTATTGTCATAGCTCCACAAACATTTCCGCCTTTGTAAAATGTCACCTAGCAGATACATTTGTCTCTCTTTAGTTTTCGGCTTATTTTAAAGAGGTGGTTTTCCAAAAAAGGGTTCCGATTCCGATTCTAGTAATGCCACTGATACCACAAAAAATTCTAGTATCCGTATCGGCGAGTACTTGAACCCACGTACCGATCGAAACCACTTTCTTAAGCAAAACCTAAGTTATGCCCGCCAGCTTTGCTTAGCACAGCAAATCGAAAGTCAATTCTTCTTCACTACTCAGAATGCAAACACAGGAAGTTGTGCCGTGTTGCCACAAACAACCACTGTTCAGAGCAGCGAAGAAGAAATACAAATGCGCTAGCAGCATGTACAGTGCTTGGCAGTATTTTAGACTGGACCAACCAGCCAGTAAAATGGTGACATGTCTCATAATGCGGAAAATGTCAACAGAATCCAGTCTGGAAAAACAAAATGTACAGTTCCACATGGAATGTCACGGAATTTGTCAAATTTTGGAAGAATTAATCAAAAGTAAACCAAATCGCGATATGGACTAATATTTGTAAATATTAAGCGCAAAATGACGATTTAAATATGAATTATGTCTCTTTGTTAATGAATGGTGCAGACACGTGGTTATGCTTACTACTCATAATGAAGCGCGTGTGAAACTTGCGGTAATATTACCGGGCTTCAGACTGCGACCAGTTTTTCTGCCGGTGCGACTAATTTTTGTGAGCGGTCGCACTGGCGTGACCACTGCATTGTTCAACTCATAAGCACATCCATTGTTGTATATGAGAAACATCAAAAGGCAAACAACGATAGCGAAACTAAACCAAGCTATGTTTGAGCTGCGCAGCGCTGACCGTTCATCAACGCAAACAAACTTACACGAGCCCAGCTTTATTCGGGAGCCAAAGCTGATTTTGCAACACTGTTACAGCTGCAAGATCCAGTGACAATCTTTCAAAATCTGCCCAGAATTCTCCGTTATTAACAGAACCTGAAGTAGTAATGCTAACTATATAAAAACTGTCAAATAAAAATACTCTAGTTCACTGTATATATTTATTCATGTTTTATTAAGGGATAAGTCTAAAGCACACCATAACATAACTATATATCAGTTTATAATAGTAGGCTAGTATCTAGAGCTGTACATACAGGTAAACACCCAGGTATCAGATGAGTACTCAGTATGGGCCGATACCCTGAGCCCAGGTATCGGAATCGGTATGGGAAGAGAAAAAGGGTATCGGAAGATCTCTAGTATTTTAGGTTTCCACGATATTACTGTCTTACTAAAATAGTTCTGATAATTTGCTGTGAACCCACTATTTCCCAAGAATGTTTAGATTAATTGTAGACCGTCATCATAAACCCTGTTTTAAGGGTATGTTAAAATGTTCCTTGAATAATGATTTATTTTTGTGATTATTTATTACTTTTTGTGATTATATATTACCTATATTACATAATTACTGTAATGATAACAAAACTATAACTGTTACTGTAATGTAACAAAAATATAAAAATCTAACAAAAGCAACATCTATGCTAATACTTTATCAGAAAAAAGGTTAATGGTGATCAGAGAGATTACATATTAGTTATATAAAGCTGGAAGCATCAAAATCGGCATTGGTATTGGCCGATCACCATAACACGAAATCGGCACTCGGTACCGGCTGCAAAAATCCTGATCCAGTTTTTTTTTTTTTTTTTAAATCATGTTTTTTTTCATTGTGCATTCCAATTAATCTCAATCAAACTGCTGGGTTATTATGATTAAGTAAAATTAACAACAACAACAACAACAACAACAAAAAACAGCTAACTAACACAATAAAACACACACACACACACACACACAAAATAAAAAATAACATAAAAAAAAAACATGATTTTTGAAAATGAAAAATTAAAACAAAGTTATCAGTTTTTGCAAATAGACTCTTCATATACAGAATTCTAATTTTTACAGTACTTTCTGCCTTTCATAACTTTCATAGCTCCAGAATATTAAAGGGAGGGAAACAGTAAACGTTACAGCATAGTAACAGTCATTAGAAGTAATAGCAAAGTTGCCGCCAACTGCAGCTTTTGGATCGAAAAAGGCCAATTTCTCTATTGATAGATATTCAAAAGTCTTTTGCAACTAGCATATAAAAACCACACACCATTCAAAATTTTATGAATGCCAGCCAAATGACTGCAATTGAGATGAATGGGAATGCTAACATTTCTCTAGGTATTAAAGACCTCTTTGATTTAGATTCTAAATTGTCCTGCAACACTGGTCAAGTGGTCACTTACATTTTATTTACCTACCAAAGCCAATTTCTACCTGCAGCTGGCTCTTCGCAAAGGTTATTTTCAAACCCTGTGACCCTAAATGCTTTGAAGTTTTTATTACAATAAGAATTCACCTAAACTACCCCTGTGCACAAGTGTATTCTCACTGTTTCAGTGCTTGAAATAAAGGCAAGTTTTTCTTCCCTATTCAAACTTTAAGGAGGTTGAATGGAAGAGCAGATATCATCGTATATGATAAGAACGTCTTCTTTATTTTTTATGTGCGTGACATTGAAAGAGACACAGGCCTGGCGCCACATAAATCAAGTTGACAGTGCAATGGGTTTGTAATGGATTAAAAAAAAAAAAAAAAGACAAAAAAGCTCAGGAATAGTTCTCTCTTCTCCTCCTCCCTGCAAATATCCCAAGAGGCTCAGCTCCATTTAAGATGTATGTAATTACTTAATTTCATCCATCAATGATGGGCGAGGTGGATGCAATTTGTCAATCATCTATGGCTATATTGCAGTGACATTCAGTAATGAACATATGTGAAGATTTGTGCGTGTGGGAAATGTTAAGAGTCATTCTTGTGGAAAATGCACAAGTGTAAACATTCAACACATACTGTCTTCAGTGACAGTCACACACACAAGCATATATTATGTGTACAAAGTTCAAGGATGATTCATCGCTCTAATGCGTCTGTGCTGTCAACTGAGCGATATGTGGCAAAAACAAGAATAAAAAAATTCTAGATTTCATATTCACTTAGTCATAGCAAACTCACTGCTGAAAAGCTACACAAAAATTCCAATCCATTTTTGTGTAGCATGCTAGACCTGGCTAAGCTACTCAATAGTAGAAAAGTATTAATAATTATCTACACATAAACTACTTAGCTATTTAAGTAGTTTAAGTTTATTTAACTATTTATACATCACCTAGTAAAGCAGTGACCTATGTTTACCTTGATGCGGAAAAAGCAGATGAAATCGTAGAACACAGTAATAAAAATGGAATTTGCTGCATGACATTGTATGTCACAGCAAATTTTGGATAAATAAATCAAAAATAGGTCAGCACAATAAAATCAAATTGTGATACAGACTGGTGTCTGTGAATATTAAACCACAAACGATTATTTAAATATGAATCCTGCACATTCTGCATGTCTCTGAGTGAATAAATGCTGTGTTTTCAACCTCTGTCGTTTCACTATATTTGAGAACAAGAAATTTATTCTCAGCCTCTCTGTGAGTCACTTTGTGAGCATTTTACCGCTTGATTTGAGAAAAAACATTGTCATATTACACACATACACACAGAGAAAAACTAAGGACTTTATGGCAACCCGTCAAAATAAAAGTTTTATTTTACTTGAAGAAATTGTGAGAAATATATTTCTGTGCAGTCTTGATTATTATAATAAAATATAAAAATATAAAATTATTCATGTTAATTAATATTAATAAAATGTTTTTATTTTAACAGTAAACCTCTGTTGTATAGCACTTTGTTTGCCAAAATAAAATGGTTTAATTTAATTTGATTATAAATTAATTTTATGCCTTTATTTGATCACCAGAGGGGAAAACGATCCCCCCTTTAAACTTTTAATTAATTGTTATTTAAATTATATACGTTTTGTTATTTCAATTACACATGCTTTTTTTTTAAAACTTTGAGTATTTAATTTAACCATTAAAATGTAGTATAAAAAAAATAAAAAAATAAAACAAACAAACAAACAAACAATAAATAAATAAATAGGAATTTAGGCAAAAATAAATAAATAAAAATATATATATATATATATAATTAAATAAAATCATAGGGCCCTACTAAAGCCTATTTTTTATTACAAACAAATCACAAACAAATCTCAACTGTGCAATTTAAAGTACACTAAATATATACATTTTAAAAAAATAAAAATAATAATAATAATAATAATAATAATAACAACAGTAACAAACACTAGACATTTTAACCTAAAATGGCAGACAGAAATTGGTGACTTGTTTTTTTGCTGAGTCATTCATCTACACTACAATATCATTTCATGAAACAGCTGAACAAACGATCCACTAGAATGAATTAAACTTTTAAATGCAATGCAAACTAATACAATACTAAAAATACCACATACACTACCATTCAAAATTTTGAGGTTGGTAATTTTTTTTTTTTTAATGCATTTATTTAATGGAAACACAGTCAAACAGTGATATTATGATATATAATGACGATTTATAACAACTGCTTTGTATTTTATATTATTTTATATTACTGAGATTGCAAAGCTGAATTTTCAGCATAATTTTTCCAGTCTTCAGTGTCACATGATCCTTAAGAAATCATTTCAATATGCTGATTTGCTGCTCAATACACGTACTGACCCCAAACTTTTGAACAGTATTCTTCAATCACTGCTTTGTGAGAAACCATCTGCAAATATCTAAGCGGGTCACTTGTCATTTCACTCAAAATGCTTTGGGTTTGGTAATGACAACATGGAAGCTGAATCCTGCAAAATTTCAAAGATCTCTTATTTGCTCGTCCCTCTGCTCATTTCTGTCCAACATTAAACAGATTCTTTATCTCTTTTTTGAAGCAGTACTTGTGTTTTCACTGCGGTTATTCTGTATCTTTGAAAGGCAATGATACTGTCTGTGTATTCAGGACGGATTCAATAAGAATCAATCATGCCTACTGCTAGCAATGCTTATTTGCACGCTGTGTAGCATGAATTTCAATAAGAGCAATATTGCAAATATACCACAAACCAGCTTAGATAAACTAGTTTAACTGGACTGCGGAGCAAAGATGCAGGTTTTAATGCTTAAGTGCTGCAAACAAAACATGGAGTAACCGTTTAGTCAATGTTTCTGTGATCAATACATTTTGATTTGAAAGCAAAATGCACTTAACTAAATATATTTTCTCAGAGTAAAAAAACTGTGAAAGCTATTGAAAACACACACTACATGAGCCAAGTGAGTGAGAGAGAGAGGCAGAAAGAGAGAAAGTTCCTCAGGTTCAGGCTTTAATTGTCTTCACTGTTAATGAGACGCATTAAATGCTGATTTTACAGCACTATACAAAAGCAATGAAGGTGGTGAGAGGTAGAAGCTGAACCTGGAAAGAAAAGGATCACTATAGTATAAAACACGGTAAATGTCAGAGGCAGGGGTGGGAGCGATAAATCGCTTCATTTAAGGCCATGGGGGCCAATGGGAACTTACCAGTCATTATGATGTCATGTCTGGCCAATGCATATATGAGCTCTGTCCCAACTGCCTCCCTAAGTCCAGTGGTCCTCATTCAAGTCCCCATTTTGGTGATGTAACGTCGCATAGACTGTCCACTGTCAAGCAACCATGTGAACAACAGCTCAATCACTCCAGGCTCGCCAAAAGGCCACATCCGAGGTGCATATGAGAAGTAAAGGATGCACTTTTGAAACCTGCAATAATAAATGGGACACCTTCCAGCCTAATGGACTTCACAGACACACAGAAACATTGCATAACAAGCCATCAAAAACACAAGTATACACAAGAGTGGCAATTTAGGACAGGAACATGGATCTCTAGAGGCAGGAATGCCTTTAAAATTGTGAAAAAATATGAGACTCTCTGAATTAACCATTCTGTTGTAGCTCCTCACAATCTTATAAGTACAAGCATTTTTTGATCATGTATATTAATATATGTGTATACATTAGGGGTGTTAGTAATTAGTTATGAAAAATAATGTGATTAATATTTTAAAGCAGCTGTCCCCAGACCTGTATATACGTTATCGCAGATGACAACATCCAGGATCAACACGGTTCATGTGCCACAGTGCAAGATTAATTATTTTACATTTAACCAGTTTAATATGGAGAGGCATTGAAATGTAGACCTTCGTTTATGTGTTTTTGACTTACACTGTACATAACGTGAGAATAGTTAGCTGAGGTTTGTACGTTAGCATGGACTCACTAACTTTAACATTAGCCAGTTTTAGCCAGAGATATTAACGATATTTACAGACATTACCTGCTTGAGCATATGAAAAAGGCCACTTAATCAAAGTATGACAACCAGACAATTAAAAAAAACAACGTTAAATAATAAAATCAAATTCCAAATTCCATTGCCAATCCTTTTCAGGATACCTGGAATCAGTGTTACAGATACCTCAGGCACATCGTTTTTTTATTTTTGTAGCATAAACACCATTAAAACGACGAGAGCTTTGGATCTACCAATGTTTCTCTATGGCACTGCAGATGTCCGAGTTCCATCTCCGTGCAGCTGATACTCAACTCCCATTGGCTCATCTGCGCTCTATGGGCGGGGCTTACCGATAGGTCAATTGTTTTGCGTCTTTGCGTAATTAGATTAATTAATTGACACACCATGTAATTAATTACATAAAAAAATAAAATAAAATTACTAACTGGCAGCCCTAGTACATACATATACATATCACGTGTAACATACAAATGATGCAGGTTCCAAATTCATGCTTGAGGTGTACAGTAAATTTCAATGTAAAATAAAAAGTAGGCTATAGTAAATCAATATTAAGCCTAAACCTTACTTTACCATAATTAAACTACCATTTCTTAAAATTCAAGTGAGACATGAGAGACACTTTACAGCTTGGCCTGCACATTGACATCCTTACTGAAAAGTTCTACAGCAACATAATATTTACTAACATGATCAAACATGAGCACAAAATAATGAAAGAAAGAAATAAAAAAACAAAACTCACCTTAATGGTTGATCGTTGACTGCTCCCAAAGGCAGATGCAACTGACATTTTTTTTTTTTTTTTACAACATGTGGGGTAAAACAGGACACCATTTAAGACATTACTTGGCCTACTTAAAAACTTCACTACCTCTACAGTACTTCTTATGTCATTTAATGCTTGTGGCAAACCAACATTCAAGGGATTTTGCCACCTGCTGGCCTGGAGTGTGGAGCACCAATAAGCAGAAAAAAAAACAAAAAACAAACACACCACTAAATTCTCCCTACTAAGCCACTTTCTTTAATAAATTGTAGAATTGCACTGAATACTTTAAATTGTTCTGCATTTACTTTCAAGAGGTTATGGATGTTGAATGTTTTTATATTTTTATTTCTCTTTTGTATATATATTTTTTGCAACAAAATGGTATTAATCAGTCCTGTTGCCTTTAGATAACACACACAAACTCCAAAGACACAACATTCTCTGAAAACACTTCACTATAAATACAGTTTCTATTTAATTACACTATGCACATAAAACCTACTCTAATCCTATATTACAGAACACAATATAATCCTAATCATAAGGATAATAATTCTAATCACATGCTTAATCATAAATAAATCGAAACCTTTTCAGTTATCTGTCATAATTTCCTGTTCCTTATTTATGTTCCACACCTTTGAACCACTTTTATTGTACCTTTTTTTTTTTTTTTTTTTTTTTTTGGCATTTTCAGCATAAATATCTGGTCATATCAAATCATCAAGGATTCCCAAACATTTTGTCAGCTTGAATTCTAACTGTGATTTGTATATTTTATTCAATAGGTAACATTTCAGTTTACCAGTGAAGCATTTTTGGAAAATACCTTTTACATTCTTTTACAGTCAGTTATATGACATCATGTAAACTCTTTGTTTGAAATGTAACTGAGCTCAAAAAAACTTCAGGATATAGGAAACACACAGCATATAATCAGGCATAATATTATGACCACCTTACTAATATTGTGTTGCTCCCCATTTTGCTGCCAAAACAGCCCTGACCCATCAAGGCATAGACTCCACTAGAACCCTAGATGTGCTGTAGTATCTGACACCAAGATGTTAGCAGCAGATCTTTAAGTCCTGTAAGTCCTGTGACTTTTTTGTTCAGCACATCCCACAGCTGCTCGATTGGCTTGACATCTGGGGAATTTGGAGGCCAAGTCAACACCTCAAACTCATTGTGCTCCTCAAACCATTCCTGGCCTATTTTTGCTTTGTGGCATTATCCTGCTGAAAGAGGCAACATACCGTTTTACATGAAAGGGCGTACATTTTCTGGCCATCCATGTGATGTAAAAGGAAACATGATTCATCAGACCAAGCCACCTTCTTCCATTGCTCCGTGGTCCAGTTCTGCTGCTCACATGCCCATTGTTGGCGTTTTCGACAGTAGGTCAACATGGCCACCCTCACTGGTCTGCGGCTATGCAACTCCATACGCAACAAATTGTGATGCACTGTCTGTTGGATCGAACCACAATGGCCAGCCTTCGCTCCCATCAATGAGCCTTGGCCACCCATGACCCCGTCGCTGGTTCACCACTGTTCCTTTCTTGGACCACTGCGGAACGGGAACACCCCACAAGAGCTGCAGCATTTTGGAGATGCTCTGACCCAGTCATCTACTCATCACAATTTGGCCCTTGCAGAACTCGCTTGAATCTTTACGTTTGCCCATTTTTCCTGCTTCTAACAAATCAATTTGGAGGACAAAATGCTCACATGCTGATAAAGCAGTCTGGTCTCATAGTTTATATGTAGGTATTTATACCTAACCATTAGAGGCACAAAATGTACATTTTTGTACATTTGTATTGATGCTAAAACGTACAATTTAGATGTATTTCAACGTTTAAAATGTACAAATAGCTATGTATTTTTAAATATAAAACATAAAATATTGATGTATCTTTTATTTCAATACAGTCGTATCAATGCCTTTTATCATTTTTATTAATAAACGATTTAGATTTTTAGCCTCCCTAAACCCACCCATTTTATAGCGAATATAAAAGGATATAAAATGTAAATGACCAAAATATGTAGGGAAATTACCATTTTAGTAACAATACAGCATACATATATTTTTTATAGTCGCTAATCCCACTCATACCTCTAAACCTAACGTTCACCATAACTCTCTCTGTATAGTAATAAAAAACATGACAGAAAAGTGCAATCACAATCATTTACGTATTGCAAAAATGTACCGTACCAAAAATGTATCCAAATGATGATGCGTTAGCAGCCGCAGTCCTCTCTGGCAGAATACAGTAGGTTTGTTTGCGGTGCAGAGTAGAATTAAAGTGTTAATCACCAAAAATATTATCCAGATAATTATCCTGATCCACTCCATAGAGACAGAGCGCATTTAGGCCACGCCCACACCGGGGGAAACAATCCAACACTCTGCATTGACTTTGTATTGTGGGAAGTTACCTCCTTGTCATTTCTGATTTATAACAAAAAACAGAACAATGTCTAAAAGCTGCTATATGACAAGGTGTACAGTAAACAAGCTAAAAAACACAGAACTACATTTATATAAGCTGTGGGCCCCCCAAAAAAGAGCATCTAAGGACACAAATAGTTGTAGATGTCAGGGTATTTCATGTCACTTCCGCGCGGGTTTATTGCTGTTGCCGCTGGACTCGCTGCTCGGGATGGAGATAAAGATCGTTGGATAAAGGCTTGAATTTGGGTCTGTTCCTCGCAATCGTATGGATTCTAAAAATCTGGATTACAGCACACAAATTGTTTCATTTTGTAATGATGCACGTTTAGTGTATTTTATGGTAAACTATTGTTAATACGTCAGTATTGTATGTTTTGGTGTTTGATCTTTTACCTTTTGTAGAACCACATTTTACGTAAAATACATACAAATTATCATGAGATCATGTTGGATGAAGAGGTAATCACGTGTTATTCACTTCACCTGTCAGTAGTCATAATGCTATGCCCGATCGGTGTACATAACGTAAAGCTAATGTATGTATGCATCTCTTTCAACTCTATTTGCTGTTACCATAAAAAAAAAAAAAAAAATTAATCTCTTTATTCCTTCCCTTTCTAGCTTGTACTTGTCTGAAGCACCACTTGAAATCTGGTATTATAGCACTGCCTGTGTCTGTTTGTCTCCTTAAGAAGAATCGCTCTATGTTCTCCCAACTGTATGTCGCTTTGGACAAAAGCGTCTGCCAAATGCCTAAATGTAAATGTAATGTAAATGTAAATGTATGTATGTTGTTTGACATCGATCATGGGAACCTCCAAACATTCCCTTTTCTTTACAAAATGCACCCACATTGTACGTTCCACCCAAAATGGATGTGTTTTCATTCATGTCTTGTTGATAAATAGGTTCAGAAGTCAGAGAAAGATGATTGTATTTTGTCCGGATGTGGATAATTTGGAGTGCTTTCATATGGGCTTTTACCGCATATAAGAGGAGTCAGTGAAAGGCGTATTACTCTGTCCCCAGCACTACTGCTCAGACACTATGATGGATCGTCCATTTTACGGGCTCTTTCCTCTGATCCGCTATTCTAAACTGTATTTTCTGTCCACTTTAACTTGAAACATCCATTTTTACCTGACACACTTATTCATCAGAAGAGCAGAATGTTGCTTGGGATGAGCTGATTTCCTGTGTCCCGCAGACGTCCTCCAGCGCTGAGAGGGACACGATTCAAAGATCCTCGTCTTACTCTATTTTTTCATTCCCTCCCTCCATCTTTCCTCCCTTGAGGAGGCAGGTTGATTGTTTGACTTTTCAAGTCTGCCATGGTGAAAACACAACAGATACATCTTCCTGGTTCAATTAGGGTATTTGGGGCCACATCAACTCCCTCTCATAAAGCAGTCCATCTTTCCTGCTGACAGTCCGGTGGAGGGGGGCAGAGGGTGGACACTAATGAGGGAGCCAGAGGGGATTGTGAGATTGACAGAATGAGCCAGGGTCACAACACAGTACGGTAAGGACATTAAAAATGGACCAGAGCATTCTTGGGGCACTTTATTTATTTTGGAGCGGAGAAGGTTCATCTGTGTCTGGGTGAAAATTACGACTGTAATTTTCCAGAGGCTTGAAATGTGGCACAAACCATTTTTTATTCCTCTGATTGCCTGTCATTCAACAAAACAGACACTCAAAGGACCATTTGCAAAGCTGAAACTCTATAACACCTCCATAAACCGGTGTGGATACTACAGCGAATTTGGTATTCAGTATGAGGATGTGTCACAGTGGAGCAGGAGGGTTTAAATTTGAGCGGTACATTACATTATTCTTCATTTTGCAGACAATTTCTTATCTAAAGTGACTTACAGTACATTTTAATACAATCCCCCAAGAGAAACCTTGAATTAAAGTCAATGTGAATCAAAATAGGCCGTATTTACTTTTGTAATGCACATTCCAGGATTTGTTATGCATAATTCATTGATTCACGTCGTTTCAAAGAAAAAAAAAATATTCCTTGTAATCTTTCATCAAAATGTAATAACTTGCTCCACCTCTTAAATGACTTTTCTATTTAAAAAAAGCCAGTGTAAACCAACATGTAATGCAGTCTTTTTAAAATCTTGCCAATAATTAACAGAAATTTAATGTTGGTTAATGTTAATAACTTGCTTGTGAAAGTCTACCGTTATAATACTACTGAGTGTTCAAAAGCAGCAAATACAAGATGGCACGGAAACCACTTCCGCAGCCGTTGCAGAAAATTAAAGTCATCTTTAATAAAGGTTAAAGGAAAATTTGCTGATAATTTACTCGCCCTTTTCATCCAAGAGCTTATGTATTTCTTTCCTCAGCTGAAAAGAAATTGAGGTTTTTAAAGAAAAACATTCCAATATTTTACTCTATATAGTGGACCTCAATGGGGAACAACAGGTTGAGTCTAAATTGCAGTTTCAATGCAGCTTCAAAGGGCTCTACACAATCCCAGAAAAGATCGGTAGGGCAAAAAACTTCATCTCATTTTCTCCTCCAAATTCGAAATCGTCTAACATCATTGTTTTACCTGTTTTTGTATTCTTGAAGGACAAAATACCCCACATATTTCCTTTCTAAATGTCCTGCTTTACATAGAATATCAACATACAGTATTTCAGAATTAAAATAGGTTGCATTTGCTATTTCAAGTCACGATTTTAAGTGTTTTGCTAATTCATCACCTTCTCTGGGGTTTGAACCTTCAACCTTGGTATTGCCAGCTCACCTCTCTATACCCTCTTGTTTTACACATCAAATGTTCTGATATCCATTTGTTGTTTTGTACTTTGCAATATAAAAACCGCACTAGTGGAAAGGTTGAGTACTTTCTCATCTCCTCCTGTGATTAGAACCTTCATCCATCACAGACTTTCATGAAGAAACAAACAAAACAGAGAAAAAAAACAAAAAACAAAACAAAACAAAGAGCAGCAAGTTTGCTGTGAGCTATTCTTAGTAATGACTTGGATAGAGTAATGCTAATTTAGTAACGACCTTTAAATGAATCACTGCCACATAAAACTCATTTGATGAACACCAGGGCGTGCTCGCTCAAGCTAGCTGACATTAATTACCACAGAAACGGGGTGAGACTAAAAAAAAAAACGACTCAAAAGATCTATTCCTGCAGTGATCATTACTGCCAGTATATCTGAAACAAGACGTTTATGAACAATTTGACACATTTGATTATGATCAAAGTGAGAAGAAGGTAAAGGTGAGGAATGCATTGTGTGCGCAGAGGGAGAACACGTCGGCGAAATGATCTTTATGATGACGCCATTAGAAACAAGCATTAATGAGTCACATAATTAACAACCACTCCCTGGTTTCCACTGTTATCATGCACTGCATGAACTGTAATTGAGCAACACACACACACACACACACACACACACACACACACACTTGCTGTCTCCCTCATACTCTTATACTACGTATTGCAGAGTCGACTGGTGTCTGGCCCAGGAGCAAGGTCATGTCACAGTCACCCAGTGTGACACATCGGTCACAGGGCTTCACACATCTGCTCCCGTCCTTTCCACTGGTTCCCTGTTCTGGCTCCTAGGCCAACTTGCCCCGTGGACCCAACTGTGACAGCAGCAGCTGGGGCTGAAACGCCCCCGCAGACTCTAGTGAAGACCCTCTGGGAGACCCCTGGTTTAAACAGAGGTCACAGTCATGACCCTCCAAGGCACAGATCCGATAAATTCCCCTCAACACACACACAAACTAAAAACACCCCTGACAAGCACACTGTAACATGATAATTATTAAGAAAATATGAAATAAAATAATTATTAATATTAAAATCAGGTTAGAAAACACTGGCAGCATTTGTATAATTTTAAAACAACAGCATTATCATCATCATCAGCAGCAACAACAACAACAACAACAACAACAACAACAACAACAACAACAACAACAACAACAACAACAACAACAACAATTAATGAAAGTCTTCTTCTTCTTCTTCTTCTTACATTAATTAAGTTAAAAAACACAGTGGCCACATTTATATAATTTAAATAATAATAATAATAATAATAATAATAATAATAATAATAATAATTAATGAAAGTCTATTATTATTATTATTATTATTATTATTATTATTATTACTACTACTACTACTACTACTACAATCAGGTTAGAAAACTGGCAGCATTTACATAATTTTCTAACAATAATAATAATTAATGAAAGTCTATTATTATAATGATCAAGTTGGAAAACTGTGGCAGCATTTACATATTTTGTAAATAATAAAAATAATAATTCACAAAAGTCTATTATTGTTATTATTCAGGTTAAGAAGCACAGTGGCAGCATTTATATAATTTTAAAATAATAATAATAATAATAATAATATTTTTTAAAGTTTACAGCATTTACATAATTTTTAAATAACAACAATAATAATAATTGACAACTATATTATTATTATTATTATTATTATTATTATTATTATCATAATCATGATCATTGTATTATTTACTACTATTTATTATTATTATTATTATTATTATTATATTAAAAATAACATATGAATGTATGTTTTATTTGTTTTAATAGGAGAGTGAAGTTAAAAAGCTCAGTGAGGTTAAAAAGCAGAGTGGTTGCATTTATATAACATTTTTTTTCCCTCAATGATATTAGTACATACATAAATAAATACTTTTTTCCAAGATGCTAAAGTTTCCAAGATTCTAATCACCAGACACACACACACACACACACACACACACACACACACACACACAAATTAAATAAATAAAACAAATAATATTAATCATTTTAAATACATTATTTATTTTATTTTTTTTTTCCTACATTTTTTAGCATTTAGAACTATACATGCACAATATTTTTTTTTTTTTTTTATTGTTAATGCATTCATATTTTTATTTGTTCTTATATGCCTAAAAATCTAGACATATAAAATATAATTAAATGAAATAATCCATGCTAAATTAATATTACTCATTACGGTGCACCAAATGTTGTAAATTACCTGCCAAATTTGGTTCTGAAAATAACACCCCATTCTTACTCATCCCTACATTTTATTTATTTTTTTAATGGTGATGTTTGTTTGTGCTAAATATGAAAAGGACAACATGTGTTTGTGCTTGTTACAGCTAAATGTGATAAGTCTGGCAGTCATTTACAGACAACATTATTAGATGCCCTATATTTATTACAGTACACAATGTGATTTTTTTTTCCCCTGGAAAAATCTACAGTTACAGAGTATTCACAGACTCTGTCTTGTGGAGATGACAAAGCCGGGCGACCATTGTGGGGCCACACATGGCCGTCTGATAGAGCTCTAAGCCTCTTTACCAGACAGCTCTCAGAGTGGAGGCCCGTCCCTGGAGGTGCCCAGAAAGTAATATAGCAGATAAGTATGCTGGAGAGATCTCCCGAAGGCGTCTCACTACCTGGATCATTCCACGACTGCAGCAAAGGTCACTTTACCTGTCAGACAAACAGAGGAGCAGCCTTGGCCAGGTGAGTGACATATTCAATTTTCAATTCGGTCCAATTTTTTGAGCGTGCAGTGTGGTCTGAAGAGCCCTTCACAAATGCCTTTAACAGAATTTGTCAGTTCGAACCTTTTAAAAAACATGAATAGTGACAACAGACGGAACAAACCCACCATGGCAACAATGAGGATGAGCCGTGGCACTGTCCAAATACCATCTCTGCATCCCTCAGCTGCTGATTTAGAATGACTGGATAGGTCAAAGCAATAACTTGATAACCGACAGGCTTCCGATAGAAACCCTGAGATTTAATTGTCTTTTCACTTATTTTTGGAATAATAGGTTGCAATTTCTGAATGTTACAACTAAAAATGTCTTAAACCTCCTCTTGAGTGTTCAGATAAACCTTGTCATCGTTTACATCCCCCTTTTAGAATCTGCAAAATGTTAACCATTTTACTAAAATAAGAGAGATCATACAAAGTGCACGTTATTGTTTACTTAGTACTGACCTGAATAATTTCACATAAATGTCCATAAGAGAAAATAATAGTTAAATTTATAAAAATGACCATGTTCAAAAGCTTACATCCCCTTGATTCTTAATACTGTGTTGTTACCTTACTTTTTTGTTTGGTGATAGTTGTTCATGAGTCCCTTGCTTGTCCTGAACAGTTAAACTGCTTGCTGTTCTTCAGAAAAATCCTTCAGGTCCCACAAAGTCTTTGGTTTTCCAGCATTTTTGTGTATTTGAACGCTTTCCAGCAATGACTGTATGATTTTGAGATCCATCTTTTCACACTAAGGACAACTGATGGACTCATAGTCAAATACAACTATTAAAGAAGGTTTAAACTGTCACTGATAGGCCATACGACTGACAGGTAAAGCAACCAATCACGTTTCGTTTTGTGTTGTCATGTTTAGGGACGTGGAAATGTCGCCACAATAACAGACTGGTGTGTGAAACTCTCTGACATATTTTAAAGATTCTATGCCATGAACTTTACATTTTCACATTCTTTTAAAAAACCCAGCATTTAGTTAATCTTAATAGGTGCTCGTCGTCACAGTTGTAAACACGATGGCTTTCTTCTTTACAGATAAGTGTGCCATATGCATCAGAAGGTTTAGCCAACGTTCCGTAGGCGTGACGTCTGAGGCTGGGACTACTGATGCTCCAGAAGGGAAAAACCATGCATTAAGAGCTGGGAGGTGAAATCTTTTTGAATGTGAAGATCAGGGTAAATTTAACTTGTTGTGTCTTCATGTAACTATCCTCCGTTGCTTCTGAAGGGCAGTACTAGATGGAAAAAAAAAAAAAAGATCTTTAGACAAAACAAGAAAAATGTACACATCTCCATTCTGTTCAAAAGTTTTCACCCCCCAGCTCTTAATGCATTGTGTTTCCTTCTGGAGCATCAGTGAGCATTTGAACCTTCTGTAATAGTTGCATATGAGTCCCTCAGTTGTCCTGAGTGTAAAAAGATGGATCTCAAAAAAAAAAAAAAAAGTAATTGTTGGAAAGAGTTCAAAAGCACAAAAATGCTGTAAAACCGAATAATTTGTGGGACCTGGAGGATATTTCTAAAGAAAACTAGACAGTTTCAACTATTATTTTCTCTTGTGGACTATATGTATACATCTTTTATGTAAAATATCTCATTCAGGTCAGTACTAAATAAACAATCACATGCATTGTGTGTGATCCCTCTTATTTTGCTAAAATTATTAACATTTTGCAGATTCTGAAAGTAAAACTTCCTAAAGATCCTACATATTTCAGTAAGATGCATTATTCACATTATATTAATCCATCCAAGTCTTAATACCTGGGGTTCCTTTTAAGAAGTGTTCACTGAAACTAGCTTTAGTTTATTCTTTGAAAAATGCATGCTAACTTTTTTTTTTTTTTTTTTTTTAAATCTCAATGACTGTAATGCTTTCTAGAGATGTAGTCCTTCCAGTCTGAATCCAGCTGGAACCGGCTTTGGTTTGCGTAAATCATAACAGGCCAGTGAAGTATTTATGCGTCGCAGCACAGGTCGGTCAAAATCCCCACTCAAGTGACCCGACGTCATCACGGTTCAGGCTATATCTCAGTCACAGCGACTCGGCCTTATGCATAGAGATTCGATTATGTCCATCTCATTTTACACTCATAAATCATCAGAGTCCAGCAATGAGGATTTGATTTAATTTCACTTCACGGGAACATCAGTGCGCAGAGGATTGGAACGGACAGTCGAGTGGACAGCACTTAATGCCTATGAAAGACTTAATGAAAAGAGAACCTAAAGGCCGCAGCAGAACATGTGTCTCCGTGGTCCAGGGCTGTAATGATGGATGGTGTGTGTGGGTGAACCATTTCAGCTGAACCCGCCTGTACTGAAGTACATTTCCTCAATGTTTTTACTCCAAACATCCATTTTGAGAAGCTGACACTGTTATTTATCACACAGCAGCTCGGCAGAGGGAATGCTTTGTATTTCTGAGGATTTCAGCAGGGTCATTATTTTGCAGGCCTGGCTTCTACCTCACACCAGTTTAGAAAAAATATTGTTTGCTTTTTCCCCCCTTTCAGCCACAGACTAGAATTCCTACCTCTCAGTGTGATAAAGCTCAAAAGCATTAAAAAAAAGTACAAAGCACAGAAACAACAAAAATGGCAACCACCAGATTCACCCTTGTGCAATCGCCTCAGGAACATCACATGTTTGCCCAATCGGGAAAATGGAAGATGGATTTGTAATAGCTAGATAACCTCAATGAACTTTTTTAGCAATTGAGCAGCATTTATTTATTATCTCCATTTTCTGAAAATAAGAAAAAAAAAAAAATGTATGTGAGCACATTAGCCAAATACACAGCTGTAAAAAAGCAGTATCATTTTAGTATTTTATTATATTGATATTGTAATTAATATATTAATATTGTAAATTATTGTATTACTATTGTAAATTACCCTTTTCCCACATGTCTGTATGAAACAACCACCTTCCCCCACCCCTAAAAAAGTCAGTGAGCACAACAGCTAAATAAATTTAACACAGCCTTGAACAAATAAGCATAATTTTTGTACTTTTTTTTTTAAATTAACATAATAAATTACCTTTTCTAACTCATGTCTATATTATGAAATAACTACTAACTAATAACTACTAAATAATAACTAATAATAATAATAATAGTCAGTGAGCACAGACTTGAAAAAAGCAGTATAATTTTAGTATTTTTTAAATATACTATTATAGCATTTATTAAAATTATAAATGTTCAAACTCATGTCTGTATGAAACAACCACCATTTACCAAAGAAATGCCAGTGAGCACATCAGCTAAATAAGGTAATTTATATTAATAAAATTAATACTTTAAGGCTGTGTAAAATGTATTTAGCTGTTGTGCTCACTGACAATTTATTTATTTTAGTTTTCCAGAAAATAGTGGATATTTCATACAGACATGGGTAAAAAAAAAGGTAATTTATAATGTTAATACATACTATAATAGAATATAAAAATACTGAAAGTAGACTGCTTTTTTCAAGGCTGTGTAAAATGTATTTAGCTGGTGTGCTCACTGACAATTTCTTTTTCAGAAAATGGTGGATATTTCATACAGACATAAGTAAAAAAAACAAACAAAACAAAACCAAAAAAAAAAAAAAAAAAAAAAAGTAATTTATATTGTAGATAATAGAATAGAATATAAAAATATAAAAATACTGAAAGTAGACTGATTTTTTCAAGGCTGTGTAAAATGTATTTAGCTGATGTGCTTACTGACATTGTTTTTTCTTCAACAAATGGTGGTTGTTTCATACAGACATGAGTAAAAAAAGCTAATTTATAATATTCATAAAATTAATACTAATAGAATATAAAAAATTATACTGCTTTTTTCAAGGCTGTGTGAAATATATTTAGCTGGTGTGCTCACTGACAATTTATTTTACTTTTCCAGAATATATGATATGATATTTCATACAGACATAAGTAAACAAAAAAAAGTATTAGCTGGTGTGCTCACTGACAATTTATTTATTTATTTATTTTCAGAAAATGGTGGATGTTTCATACAGACATGAGTTAAAAAAAGTTAATTTATAATGTTAATAAATTTTATAATAGAATATAAACATACTGATAAACACATGTGAAATGTATTTAGCTGATGTGCTCACTGGCATTTATTTTATATATATATATTTATAAAATACATTTTACACAGCCTTGAAAAAAGCAGTATAATTTTAGTATTTTTTAGAATTATATTACAGTATGTATTTATAAATTACCACTTTTCACTCATGTCTGTGTGAAACAACCACCTTTTTCACAAAAAAAAAGGTCAGTGAGCACACCAGCTACATACATTTTTTAATTTTCTATAGTATTTATTAATATTATAAATGACCTTTTATTTACGTACAATTTCTGTTTTAATTTTAATTTTGACCATCTGAGTAGTTTTTGTATTTTTATATTTCTATGTATCTTACATTTATTTTATCAATTTATTTACATCAATTTTAGTTTTTTGTTTTTTTTTTTACTTTATGTTTTTATTTATTTTATATTACTTTATTTTAGTATTATGGATATACTATTATATTTTTGGTTCATTTTCTTAATTTCAAATGTTTTAGTAATTTTGTTGTGTGTTTTTGTCATTTTTATTATTATTAAATCATATATATATAAATATAGTTTTATGTCTATAGATTTTAGGTATAGTTTCATTAATTTAAATTTATAAATGAAAATAGTCAATATTAATGCTGATAAACAATTTAACAGTAACAACACTTTCATAATGTATGTTATGAAACAACACAGCTATATTATGCTATGAACCCAAGGGAAATCGTGCATGCCTTTGCCAATATGAAAAGATTTCGTGCCTAAATAGTTGGACTGGAAAAGATATCCGTTATTCCAAAAAGACAATAGCCATATCTACATTGAAGGGTCCGTCCTTCATGATCCCCTGCTCTTGGTCTCAGTGGAGGGTTTCTGAATGCCAAAATACTTGTGGGTTACTCCAGCAGCCCTCCTCTGAATAACAGGAGTGATATCAATGACAAAGTTTCCTTGGTAGCTGTGCTGATATGAATAAGGACATTAGGTGGTGGAATAATTTGCCGATAGCTCGCTGGAGGGAAAGAAAGGAATGGTGTCACTCAACGGGAACAAAAGAAAATTAATTAAATTTGTCACAGCAACAATTCGGTGACTTTGATTAGGCGACTCCTTGGCAACAAAACAGAGCCTCATTTGAATTCTTTGAGTGTAAACCTTGAACAAAGATAAAGCTTGTCAACACTTGGAGCAAATATTATTGGTGCGTTTAGTGTGGAAGGATAAGGAGAGGACATTTGAAAAACTCACTCACTCTTATAAAACACACACATATACACACACACAGAGCTAAACAAGTGCTCCTCACATCATCCTTTGGTCAACATTCAAACGACCTTCATTCATATGATGTACATATTTTGACTAGGGCTGCCAAACTAATGCATTTAGTGCAATAGCACTTAAGAATGAATGTTTATACTTTCCCTACTTGCAAAATGCATCACTGAGAACTGCAGGCCACTGACAGGCATATAAAAAAAAACACAAAGCCACTTTTTGTCTGACACAATAATGTATCGCCTTTAAATGATCACAGTTTGGGGGCTTTTCCCAGCTAATACATCTTTAGATATCCAGCCAGTTGTGATGAGTGGTGATGCTAGAAGCATTTTATGAATGACTGACAGTATAATTTACATTGTTACACCAGTATATTAAATATCTTAATTTGATGAAATCTGAGAACTTTCTGACCCTGTATAGACAGGAATGCAACTGACTCGTTCAAGAGACTGACACAGAGGAGAAGAAATTGTTGAATAAAGTCGTTATTTAGCTTTCTTTGTGCACAAAAAATATTCTCATCAAAAATGAAAACTCTGTTACTAATTTCTCCATAAGACCTCTGTTCATCTTCAGAAAATGAAAATCTGAGAGCTTTCTGACATTATATAGACAGCAGCGCAACTGATATATTCAAGAGACTGACACTGAAGAAAAAAAAAAATAGTTGAATAAAGTTGTTACTTTAGTTTTCTTTGTGTCACATGGACTATTTTATTGATGTCCTTATTACTTTCTGGGCCTTGAACGTGGTAGTCAGAAAGCTCTTGGATTTCAGCAAAAATATCTTAATTTGTGGTCCGAAGATGAACAAAGGTCTTGAAGGTTTGGAACGACATGAGGGTGAGTAATTATCAATATTTTATTTAACAATAAAGGGATAGTTCACTCAAGAATAAAAATTCTGTTATTAACTTCTCAGTCCCATGTCGTTCCAAATCCATAAGACTTTTGTTCATCTTCAGAACACAAATTAAGATATTTCTGATTAAATCTGAGAGCTTCCTGACCTTGTTTATACAGCAGCCAAACTGACACATTCAACAGAATGACAGGGAAGAGAAGAAATTGTTGAATAAAGTCATTAATTTAGTTTTCTTTGTGCACAAAAAGTATCCTTGTAGCTTCATAACATTACGGTTGAACCACTGATGTCATATGGACTATTTTATCAATGTTCTTACTACCTTTTTGGACGTGGTGGTTGTGTTGCGGTCTAAAAAGGTTTGAAACAACATAAGGGTGAGTAATTATGAATGTTGTATTTAACATTAAAGGGATAGTTCAGTCAAAAATGAAAACTCTGTTATTAATTTCTCCATAAGACCTTTGTTCATCTTCAGAAAATGAAAATCTGAGAGCTTTCTGACGTTGTATAGACAGCAGCGCAACTGATATGTTCAAGAGACTGACACTGAATAATAAAAAATAGTTGAATAAAGTTGTTACTTTAGTTTTCTTTGTGCACAAAAAGTATTGTAGTTTCATAACATTACAGTCGCCGATGTCACATGGACTATTTAATTGATGTCCTTATTACTTTCTGGGCCTTGAACGTGGTAGTCAGAAAGCTCTTGGATTTCAGCAAAAATATCTTAATTTGTGGTCCGAAGATGAACAAAGGTCTCAAAGGTTTGTCACGACATAAGGGTGAGTAACTATCAATATTTTATTTAACAATAAAGGGATAGTTCACTCAAGAATAAAAATTCTGTTATTAACTTCTCAGTCCCATGTTGTTCCAAATCCATAAGATCTTTGTTCATCTTCAGAACACAAATTAAGCTATTTTTTATTAAATCTGAGAGCTTTCTGACCTTGTTTATGCAGCAACGCAATTGACACATTCAACAGAATGACATGGAAGAGAATAAATTGTTGAATAAAGTCATTAATTTAGTTTTCTTTGTGCACAAAAAGTAGCTTCATAACATTCCAGTTGAACCACTGATGTCACATGGACTATTTTGTTGATGTCCTTATTACTTTTTTGGCCCTTGAACATGGTAGTTGTGTTGCAGCCTATGCAGGGTCAAAAAAGCTCTTGGATTTCATCAAAAATATCTTAATTTGTGGTCCGAAGATAAACAAAGGTCTTACTGATTTGGAACAACATGAGGGTGAGTAATTTAAGACAGAATTTTCATTTTTGAAAGAACTAACCCTTTAATGCTACAGCGTCATTGAAATTACTGGTTAAAATGTTTAAGGTCAACATTTTTATGTGGAGAATATCATCTCGATAGAGCATTAGTATTGCCACAGTTACAGCTCTGTGTCCGACTGTTTAGTCTGTCATCAAATCTTACTGTTTCAGATCCCAAAAGCAAACAACAAATGGAGGTAATATATAGTCACAATGTGCTGTATCACTACCGAAAAACCATGATCCTACCCTTTATCTCCATACCGAAATGTCATTCGGCCAGACAGTGATTTATCTTTTCTGAACTGTTAAAATACATGAGCCAACGACCGTAGGGTACACCAGGAGTTTTTAAAGACCTAGCTCTGTTTCTTGGCCCCGAAAACAGTATTACTGGAAGGTCAATATGTCAACTTAACAAGTAAGATGTTTTAAGGCTAGTCATTGTGGCTAATTAGGACAAAGCCTGTCTAGTTAGCACATGAGGTAATATTTAAACGTCACACTAAAAGGAGTAAACCTGCTCTTTGTGGCTTGTACTGAGGGATGTTTTTTGTATTTTTTGCTCTGCAGAGGTTTGGTTCAAGAAACTGTCAATAGTCGGACTGTGATATTACTCTCCCCAGTTCCCAGCGCTCGTCCTGCAGGCCCTTCTAAAACAATGACTCACAATCATTTAAAGTAATCTCTCCTCTGAGATCAGCTCGATATGATGATGCAGTGCTTTCTAAAAGAAGCAGAGATAAAATAAAAGCACATATAGTAAAGTGCAAAAACAAAAACGGGTCCCTGGACGCCGGGTAGATCCGCCATGCATCACGGTATGGTGCCTGGCTGAAAACGCTGACGTTGGCCCTCCCCGACTCATTCGTACCCTCTGATGGTACTTCATAAAACACACAGTGCTGTAAATCTGCGGGACGTAGCCATAAACAACGGCCAAGTGGGGAAACTTTAGAGAGTCCTACACTGGCCAATAATACCTTAGTTAGACCTGGTTTTGATGAATCTCTTTGTTTTGTCACAGCATGGGAATACTCACTTGTACACACAGATATCATGCACTGCCAATATTAGATTTCACACAGGATGGCTGGTGTTGACACCCTAAATGTGTCACCGCAGACAATAATAAAATCTTACAGCTTCTTGTTTGGTGTTATTTTTGACTGTACCATGGCTAGCAGGTGATTTCTCCGCAGAGGTAACGGAGGAAGTGACGCCTTAAAAAGTTTGGATTAGAAAAGAATTAAAAGTACAACTATAAAATGAAACAAATATAATTAACACTGAACAATACATAATGTAAAGGGCCGTAACCACACGAAGTGGAGAAGTCATAAAATTCTTGCACTAATCTGCAGTAATCCTTTACGCAGTTCTCTGTTTGTAGTTAGGATGACAAAAAGATACATAAACATAAAGTTACATTTTTTTAGGCTCATCAATGTCAAAGTGATTGAGATGGGCTATCAACTCAAACTAAGCAGACTTTATTGTTCACAGAAGCAGAGCGCCAATTCCATTGCGAAACATCATTTTTAACGTGAAAAGAAAGCAGCGAAACATAAATGACAGACAGTAATATCCAGTGATGTGAACTTCTCTGACTTTTTCTCAAATATAGTTGTTTTTGTATAATTTATTTCATTTTATGTACATTAAAATATTATTTTCAGATAGGACAAAATAATTACTTCCCAACTAGAATTAGACCTGCATTTTTTTGCCACCATCAATGGACTTGTGGAGTTTATAGAGGATTTAAAAAAATAAAAAATAAAAATAGGCAAAAAATATGGTAATGTCCTAATGAATAAGAAAAATATTGTTGACAGAATTGTGGAAATTATTATTTATAGCACTGTTAACATGAAATAATAATTACAATTATTATGTTATATTAGTTTCATATATGCACATTTTTAATAGAAATCTTCATAATTGTATGTTGTATACACACAATAAACAAACAAACAAGCATGTGCATATTAAACATTAGTAATATTACATATAATATTCTTAAGGGGTTTTAAATATAAAATAATGAATAATAATGCAAATATAAATTCTACATATATATAATAAATTATAATACTAATATACACTGTAACTAGTTATAATTACAGTCACATAAATTATATATATGTGTGTGTATACTGCCATCCGTTTTTTATGTTTTTTTGTTTTTGTTTTTTTCGCAAATACAGAAAAAAATGTAATATTGTGAAATAATATTACAATGTTTTTTTTATATATATACATTCAAATATAATTTATTCCTTTGATCAAAGCTGAATTTTCAGCATAATTACTATTTATATATTGATAAATATATATATCTGATTTACTACTATATATTGCAACTTAAAACTATATATTCTGTATTCTGGTGGACTTCAATATATTCATATTTTACATTTATATTTTTATATTTATATAATAATTTCCTGTTTGACACATAAATATAAATAATTAAATAAATACTGCCATCTGTTTTGCATCAGTATAATTGTTAATGTTGTTTAAAGGGGTTGCATTTATTTGATCACAAATACAGAAAAAAAAGTAATATTGTTACATTACATAATATTGTGAAATAACATTTAGAATGTAAATTTTTTTTTCTATTTTAACATACATTAAAATATAATTTATTCCTTTGATCAAAGCTGAATTTTCAGCATAATTACTCCAGTCTTTAGTGTCTGTCTTTCTAATATGCTAATATAGAAATATATAATATTATCTAATATAAAGTTTATTATCAATGCTGAAAACCGTTGTTTTGCTTAATATTTTGTTGGACCCTGTGATACTTTTTTTCAGGATTCTTTGATTGTAGCACTCTTTTCTAACAATATACACTACCGAAAAGTCTAAGGTCAGTAAATTTTTATTTATTTATTTAATTTTATTTGAAATACATTAATACTTTTATTCAGTGAGGACATGTTAAATTGATAAAAAGTGATAGCAAAGACTTATATTGCAGACAAAGGTTTCTATTTTGAATAAATATTGTTCTTTTTTAACAATTTATCCACCAAAGTATCCTGAAAAAAGTATCACAGGTTCCAAAAAGATATTTGGCAGCACTGTTGCCAGCATAGATAATAAATCAGCATATTAGAACGATTTCTAAAGAATCAAGTTGGTGTGTGTTTTATATTTCTATTTCACATGGAATAAATCAATAATCATATTTACATAAAACCAATATATAAGCTGATATTTGAATTTATACTTGAGCAAAAAACAAGAATGCAATGAGTGCAATTCCACCAACTTCTAGTGAATTATTCTTTCACTGACAAGTACAACGCTGGCACCTCATACCCTGATAATGATGAATGCGTGGCAGTGACCTGAAGTGAATGATCGGTCTGGCGAATGCATGGTCCACTTGGCTAATGGTTTTGGCACGAGAAGGGAGCGGGTGGTCCGGTCAGGGTGAATGCGTGCTCGCTAGGTGTGGTGTTGTTTATACCGTAGAGCATATCTCATAGCGAAGGACAGACAAATCAAACTGACTGCTGTACAAATAAACATGCACACACATACACATACACAGGCATCCACTGATGTATATTTATTCCCACACACACTCATACCACCTCATTTAGCTCAAATCCTCATGCCTGAAGCAAGGGAACATGCGTTGCAGTGGGTTGGCAGTTGGAGGTGGCATTTCGGATCCTGCTGGCATTATACTGAGACTGAGAGGGCCTGGCAGGGCCCTGTGTCTACAAACTACATCAGTCGCCCCTGCTGAATGTAAAACAGCACATCCCCATTCACAGTCAGACCCCGCACAGGTCTGCCAGCCTCTCTATACGCTGACTGCAGCGCTGCACGTATGCCTCGCTAATGGCACAGACCTGGAGCAGGGAGTCAAGGGAGTACAACGGCACAGATTTTACGCTCTTAACGCAGCTACCGATGAATATCAGGGATTGACGACATTATGGAAAAGATGTCAAATACTGCGACAAAGCGTTGGTTAAATAAGCACAAGTAGAATTCCTAAAATAATCCCAAGAAAATAAGCTTACTTACGTGTGAAGGCTTTTAATCCTCCTGTTTTGTTAGGATTTAAATAATGTTTATATCAACTCTCATTAAATTGTTAAACAGGCATGCAGTATTAGGACATTTCAATTATATTTGTTTTATTATTATTATTATTAAAAATATTATTCAGTACTATTTTTCAAAAGTATGTTTTTTATTTTCTCATTATTTTAACATTATTATTATTATTATTATATAATTATCATTATTCATGACTTTCTAAATGTATGCTTTTTTTTATTTAAATTGCATTATTTTAAAAGAAGCCTTTTATGCTTAAAAGTCATGAAGTAAAAAAGACATTTCAGTCATATTTATTATTATTATATTATTAGTATACAAAATGTATTCACTACTTTTCAAATGTGCTTTTTTTATATTTTTATTTTTACATTTTCTATTTATTTTTGGCCTTTTTGGCTTTATTATGATAGGACAGATCATTTCTGACAGGAAGCGAAGTGGGAGAGAAAGAAGGGGGTAGGGTCAGGAAAGGTCCTCGAGCCGGGATTCAAACTATCGGTGCCGACTTATTCGATTTTTTTAATTATTATACAAATATTATTAATTACTTTTCAAAAGCACATTTTTATGTTCGTATTATTTAAAATTATTATATATTTATTTTATTATAGATGTATTTATATAATAATGTATTTTTGTTACACACACACACACACACACACACACACAGTATATATATTTATTATTATTATTATTATTATTATTAATAATTAATTAACATTTATACATAGTTATATTATAATATATAATAAAACATTACTAAATTATTTTATTTTATCATTATTATTACGTTAATGCTCACCAAGGCTGCATATTTGATCAAAAATACAGTAAAACTAATATCCTGAAATATTACAACAGTTTTAAATTGTAATCATAAATTATCTATTATTATTATACAAATATACTACTTTTCAAAATTATGTTTTCTTCTTCTTCATTATCAATATTATTATAAAAACATTACTACTTTTTAAAAGTAAATTTTGAATGATTCAAAATGTATTATTATTTTAAAAGAAGTCTCTTATGCTTAAACGTCGTGGAGTATAAACATGATATTGCAATAATATATATTTTTATTTTTAATTATTATTATTATAAAAATATTATTCAACACTTTTCAAAAGTACAATATTTTATTAAAATGTCATTATTATTTTAAAAGAAGCCTCTTATGCTTAGTATAAACAAAACATTTTAATAATAATAGTATTATTAATATTATTTAGAACAAATATTATTCACTACTTTTTAATTTAAATTGTATTATTATTTTAAAAGAAGCTTATGCTTAAAAATCATGAGTATAAACAGGACATTTCAGTTATATTTATTATTATTATACAAATATTAATCACTACTTTTCAAATTTACTTTTTTATGTTATTATGATTTTAAAATATTTAAATATTATAACCTCTCCAAAGTGCCAGACGCCATTGAATGTGAGCATTTTCCCACTCAAGACGGTTACGACGACAAACTACAGTCAGGTCGAGACGCCTATGAGGATGACGAGCATGCAGATGAGCCTCCCTGAGACGGTTTCTGACAGTTTGTGCAGAAATTCTATGGTAATGCAAACCGATTGTTGCAGCAGCTGTCCCGTTGGCTGGTCTCAGACGATCTTGGAGGTGAAGATGCTCAGAAATGCCTTTGGAGACGGCTTATGGTGGAGAAATGCACATTCAATTAATGGGCAGCTCTGGTAGACATTCCTGCAGTCAGCAACTGCACAAAAAAAAAATAATAATAATATTGTGGTCAGCCTAAGGCACACCTGAGCAATAATCATAAGCATCTTGATATGTTACAACTGTGAGGTGGATGGATTATCTCGGCAAAGGAGAAGTGCTCAGTACCACAGATTTAGACAGATTTGTGAACAATATTTTAGAGAAATAGGCCTTTTGTGTACATAGAAAAAGTATTAGAGGGGCATATATATACATGCTGTACAACAGATAGTACAGATTGTAATCATAAAGTATATGTTTAAAACTGTTGTGCTGCTTATTTTATTATTTTATTTATATTTTGCTTATTTATTTATTTATTTATTTAACTTTTTGTGAAATACATGCAACATTTAAGTTGCAACAGAAAGTTCAATAACAGCATTTAAAAAAAAATAAAAAAATAAAATAAGTATAAATCTTACTGAGCCAAACTTCTGAGTATTTGTTTTATTTTATTCAGTATATGTTTCTCAATATTAAAAGGACCTCAACATCTTCCAGCCCCCAAACACAACATGAGAGTTAAATGCATTAAACCCATTAAAAAGAGCTCTGAGGTGTTTGCTTGGTGTAAATGATTGTGAATATGAAAATTATGATGTGGTAAAAATGTGTCCTCAGAGGGTTGCACTGAAAATGCACAGAGTCAAAGATATGGACACACACTTCAGACTAGGGACTGTAATATAATCACGCTTCATTTTCACATGATGAAAAAAAGAGAAGAAAGATTCAGGAAAAACCATTTTGGATGGATCATACTTCATATTTCCACTGTCTGAGAACAGCCGCTCTCAGGGGACACGAGATGAGCGGTGGCAATACAAGACCTGACTGCAATCTCAAACACTTTGCTGTGTATTTATCTGAGTGACAGTACAACAAAAGCAAGAGCTGTTGTGTGTTTGTTTATTTATTTATTTAAATAAAGGCATTTATTGTTTGTTTCTACAGACAAAAATCTTTTACTTAATTTCCTTGGGATATTATATGTTTTATCCATTGACAAGAAAAACACATCAATCCTTTCTTGCTTGATTGCATATTGTTGGAAACTCCAACCTTGATAACAAGCCCTGTTGGATTGATATGTTTGTTGAAATATTGGCATGTCACATAGGATCTTTGAAGAGATAATAGCACATTTTAATGAAATGGAAAAAGAAAAATGCTGCCTGAAGTACGAGTACGGTATTCCCTATCACCTGCGCAGACACCCCAACTGTCACTGCTGGAAATGGAAAATGCCTTCTGTTTGCCAGCAATGGGCTTGATTTGAATATTATAGAGAGTGAATTCAATTAAAGTGTCCCTGAACTGGCTTCAGTGTTTTTCCAATAAAGAGGAATGTGATTGTGTGCCGTTCAGATTGAGGAGTCGCTCGCGGCAATTGCTCTCAAAGTGGAAAGCAGTCACTCATTTTCCTGTCTGGAATCGATAACTTCTTACCAAGATTTTCCAAAGGTGTCACTAAGAATCAGCGCCGAACAGGTGATTGATCGCACCGGCGCTCGCTACCGTGCATAAAAGTCAGATATTGTAAATGAAGTCATTTGGAACTTACATCATTACTGGCGAAACCTAATTAGGATCTGATTTGTATTGAAAAACGTCTTGGTTACGTATGGTAACCCTCGTTCCCTGATGGAGGGAACGGAGACGTTGTGTCGAAGTGACGACTAGGGGTCGCTCTTGAGAGCCCGAATACCTCTGACAGCTTTGAGAAAAGGCCAATGAGAATTGGTATGCAGTATTTGCATAGCCTGCTCCGCCCCGGAGATCCGGGCATAAGAGGGGGGGGCTAGGCAACACTCATTGTTCTGATCTGAGGAGCCGAAGCACCCGGCTACACTCAGAGGCGGTCCGAGGTTGTGGCAAGGGGGACACAACGTCTCCGTTCCCTCCATCAGGGAACGAGGGTTACCATACGTAACCAAGACGTTCCCCGTCTGTCGTTCACGTTCGACGTTGTGTCGAAGTGACGACTAGGGGTCCCAGTTGAAAACGCCACAACCAGCGGACCGCGTCACGAGTGCATGGAGTGCAAATATTAACAGGTCTTGCGTGTTAGATAAATGTCACTCACCTCTACGTGACCTTCCAATGCCCAAGAGCTTCAGCCAGCCTTTCCTCACCTTTGGTTGAACATCTTGGAGAACATTGGGCCAGTGTCCGTCCTCCCCGGGGGGGGATGGGCACTACGGAGACCACACCCTGCCCGGAGGGAGGTATTTGTGTGGAGAATACACTTGAGGGCTCGCACTAGGGGAGCACAACAAGGGGACGATCCTGAGGCAGGCTCCGCATGAGGAGAGACTGCTGAGCTCAGGGTCGGAGACAAGTTTTGTCTTAAGGGAAACACCGCATCTCTGGGAGTATAGGTGGAGATACACACATGGGGCCGCATTAGGAGCCACTACATGTGGGGCACCAACCTAATATGAGAGTTCACAAGAGGCAACCTAACCTCATATTAGATTCTGATAGCTAGTTCCTCCGCTGAACATAGCTACGTTGCGGGTGCAACATGATGGAAATTGTCGTTCAGGGTTCACGCCAGGAAACTTACTGAACTGGGGAAGCGTCATCACCCGTGGGGAACGACGCTTCAGCAAGCTTCTACACCGTGTCAGCTTCAGGAGTTACTGGGCTTGCGTTCAGGACTCCCGAAGAGACTGGTTCTACACGCAGATTGTAGAACCTGGCAAACGTGTTAGGTGTAGCCCAACCTGCAGCTCTGCAAATGTCTGTTAAAGAGATCCCGTTCGCCAGCGCAACCGACGCTGCGACGCCCCTGGTGGAGTGGGCGTGCACCCCCAGCGGGCAGGGCACCCCTGTGGCCTGGTAGGCCAAACGAATCGCATCCACAATCCAGTGGGAAATTCTTTGTTTGGAGACAGCTTTCCCCTTCTGCTGTCCTCCAAAACAGACAAAGAGCTGACTCGACCGTCTGAAGCTTTCAGTACGTTCCAAGTAAATGCTCAGGGCACGGACTGGGCATAACAAGGAGAGGTTGGGGTCGCCTTCCTGAGAAGGGATAGCTTGCAGAGTGACCACCTGGTCCCTGAAGGGAGTGGTGGGCACTTTGGGCACATAACCGGGCCGGGGTCTCAGGATAACGTGAGAGTTAGCCGGCCCGAATTCGAGGCACGAGTCACTGACGGAGAGGGCTTGGAGGTCTCCCACTCTTTTGATCGATGTGAGCGCAGTCAGGAGAGCCGTCTTTTGGGAGAGAGCACTGAGTTCGACTGACTGGAGCGGCTCAAAGGGATCTGACTGTAGGCCCCGGAGGACCACAGACAGATCCCAAGAGGGGACAAGGCGCGGTCTGACGGGGTTCAGCCTGCGTGCACCTTTAAGGAATCGTATAACCAAATTGTGCTTCCCAACCGATCTACCTTCCACCAGGTCGTGGTTAGCGGCAATAGCGGCTACCTGGACCTTAAGTGTTGAAGCAGAAAGGTGTCTATCCAGTCCTCCTTGGAGGAAGGAAAGCACCGTTCGGATGCCACATCTCCGTGGGTTCTCCCCCCGGGAGGAACACCAGTTTGTGAATTTGCGCCATCTGAGGTCGTACAGCCGCCTCGTGGAAGGAGCTCTCGACTGCAACAGAGTGTTTACCACTGCCAGTGGGAGATCTCTGAAATCCTCCTGGTCGCGTCCAGGGACCATACGTGGAGGTTCCAGAGATCTGGGCGCGGGTGCCATATCGTGCCCTTCCCCTGTGAAAGGAGGTCCTTCCTCAGGGGAATGCGCCAGGGAGGAACGGGGGAGAGGAGCACCAGCTCTGAGAACCAAACCCTGTTGGGCCAGTAGGGGGCCACCAGCAGGATCTGTTCTCTGTCCTCCCTGACTTTGCACAGGGTCTGTGCAATTAGGCTCACTGGTGGAAACGCATACTTGAGGAGGCCCTGAGGCCAGCTGTGTGCCAGTGCATCTGTGCCGAGGGGCGCCTCGGACAGACCGTACCACAACTGGCAGTGAGTGTTCTCTATCGAGGCAAACAGGTCGACCTGGGCCTGACCGAAAAGACTCCAGATCAGCTGAACCGTCTGAGGGTGAAGTCTCCACTCGCCCCGAAGCGAAGTCTGTCGGGAGAGCGCGTCCGCTACCCAATTGAGTTCGCCCGGTATGTGGGTGGCTCGTAGAGACTTGACATTGTTTCGACACCAAAGGAGGAGATGGCGGGCTAGCTGTGACATGCGAAAGGAGCGTACACCGCCCTGGTGATTGATGTAGGCTACAGTCGCAGTGCTGTCTGTGCGGACCAGCACGTGTTTGCCCTGAACCAAAGGTCGGAACCTCTTCAGGGCCAAAAACACTGTCAGCAGCTCGAGGCAATTGATATGCCAATGCAGCCGAGGGCCCGACCAGAGCCCTGCAGCTGCTTGCCCATTGCATACGGCGCCCCAGCCTGTGTTGGATGCATCTGTCGTAACCAAAATGCGCCTGGACACTTGTCCTAAGGGCACCCCGGCCCGTAGGAACGAAATGTCTTTCCAAGGACCGAGGGTTTTTAGACATACGGGTGTGACGTGCACCCGGTATGAACCCTGGCGCCATGGCCATCTCGGGACTCGGGAACGCAGCCAGTGTTGTAACGGTCTCATGTGCATCAGGCCCAGCGGCGTGACGGCGGCTGCGGATGCCATGTGACCCAGGAGCCTCTGAAATTGTTTGAGGGGGACCGTCGGGCTGCGTGAGAGCTTCTGGACGCAGCTCAGCACTGACTGTGCACGCTCCGGGGAGAGCCGTGCACTCATGGCAACCGAGTCTAGTTGTATACCGAGAAAAGAGATGCTCCGTACCGGGGCGAGCTTGCTCTTTTCCCAGTTGACCCGAAACCCCAGATGGGCCAGATGGTTGAGAACCACATCCCTGTGTTTGCATACCAACTCCTGAGAGTGTGCTATGACCAGCCAGTCGTCGAGGTAATTGAGAATGCGGATGCCCCTCTCCCGGAGAGGGGCAAGGGCTGCCTCTGCGACTTTCGTAAAGACGCGGGGAGACAGGGAGAGCCCAAATGGAAGGACTTTGTACTGAAATGCTCGACCTTCGAAGGCAAACCGCAGGAAGGGCCTGTGTCTTGGAAGAATCGAGACATGAAAGTACGCGTCTTTCAGGTCTATCGCCACAAACCAATCCTGGAATCTGATGCACGTGAGAATGCGTTTGAGCGTTAGCATTCTGAAGGGGAGCTTGTGAAGGGCCCGATTCAGAATCCTCAGATCCAGGATTGGTCTTAAACCGCCACCTTTCTTGGGTACAATGAAGTAGGGGCTGTAGAACCCTTTCTTCATGTCGGCCGAGGGGACCGGCTCTATCGCGTCCTTCACCAGAAGGGTCGCGATCTCCGCCCGAAGAACCGCAGCATTCTCGTCCCGAACCGCGGTAGAGAAGATGCCGCTGAACTTGGGCGGGTTGCGTGCGAATTGGATAGCATAGCCGAGTCGGATGGTTCTGAGAAGCCAGCGAGAGAGGTTGGGTATCTCGAGCCAAGCTGTAAAACTCTCTGCCAACGGTCTCAGGGGGACCACCGACGTACCTCGGGTGGGTACGGTGTGACTGAGTTGTGGTGAAAGCCCTTTGTTCGGGGGCGTGCTGTCCCGGAGGACACAAGGTGCTTTGATCGCCATAACCGACATACAAGGATCCGTGAGAAGATCGCCTGAGCTCAGGGGATCGACTGACGGATGCGCTTGTTTCTCTGTCAAAGTATGCAGAAGCGCAAGTTTTGCGGTTGAGCATGCTTTGATGTGTTTTGGTGGCTGGGTACCCCGGAGGGACCCAGCCATGGGAGGATCGACCATCGGAACCGACAGACAAGGATCCATCAGAAGATCGCCTGAGCTCAGGGGATCGACTGATGGATGCACTTGATTCGTCAAAGCATGCCGAAGCGCAGGCCCTGCGGTTGAGCATGCTTTGACATGTTTTAGTGGCTGGGTACCCCGGAGGGACGCAGTCACATAGATTTTTTCGCCCAGAGAAGAAAATTGCTCTTTTATTGACCATGTGGTGGCCGTCTGCCGAGAGGCAGACAGCCGGGGTGGAGCCGAAACCCACACTCGTCCCCTCGCCGAGTGTGGATCCAGACAGGTCAGCAGATCTCTCTCCTCCGGGCTGCTCGTTTCAGGAACGCTTCGAAGCCTGACGAGGGTTCTTAGCGGCCTGAGACTGAGCTAACGGCGCCACCTTCTTGCGAGAGCTCGACCGCAAGGCTGGTTTAGGTGCAGGACCAGCCTGTGGCGGGCCCTGAGCCGGTCTGGAAGGCGGTCGTCCTCGGCGTGAAACAGGCGGAGGCTGCTGCCTCGGGGGTGCGGGCCCGGGGGGCGGCGCCCGACGAGGCAAGATGTGTTTGATAGCCTCCGTCTGTTTCTTCACTGCGGCGAACTGCTGTGCAAATTCCTCGACAGTGTCGCCAAAGAGACCAGCCTGAGAAATGGGGGCGTCAAGAAAGCGAACCTTCTCAGCGTCCTTCATTTCCGCCAGATTCAGCCAAAGGTGGCGCTCCTGGACCACCATAGTGGACATCGCCCTCCCCAGAGCCTGCGCCGTGACCTTCGTAGCTCGTAGAGCATAGTCAGTCGCCGAGCGCAGATCCTGCAAAAGCTCTGGTTTGGGAACACCCTCGTGCAACTCGCTAAGAACCTTGGCCTGATAGACCTGCAGGACGGCCATAGCGTGAAGGGCGGACGCAGCTTGTCCAGAAGCAGCATAAGCCTTCCCCACGAGAGCGGAAGAAGCCTTACATGCCCTGGACGGGAGTTTTGGGCGGTCCCGCCAGGTGGCGGCGGTCTGCGGGCAAAGATGCACCGCGATCGCACGCTCCACGGCGGGAACCTCCGTATACCCCTTCGCTGGACCTCCATCGAGGGTGGTGAGAGAGGAAGAACCGCTAAGACGCGTTCTGGCTGAAAAAGGAGCCTTCCACGACTTAGTCAGTTCCTCATGCACTTCCGGGAAGAAAGGAACTGGGGTAGAACGTGGCCGAGAACCACGGTCGTTACCCAGATACCAATCATCCAGCCGTGAGCGCTCAGGATGGGGCGGAGACTTCCACTCAATCCCGATTGCTTTGGCCGCCCGTTCGAGCATGGCCGCCATTTCCGCGTCTGCTACTGACTGAGAACCCGCCCCCGCAGCGGGTGCCTCAGATAGCGCGTCTGCTTCAGATGGCTGCCCACTCTCCGATGCTGCAGACACTTCTTCCTCCCCCGCAGGAGCCCCGAATAACCAATCCAACCCGTACTGAGACGAGTTTTCAAAGTCATCCGAAAGCTCGACCGGCAGACACACAGAGCGCGAGGGACGCGGGGAATTACCCGGCGAAACGCTCGCGCTCTCTCGCTCTTCATCAACACGCGCCGCGGCAGCCTCGTACCCGGAAGTAGAAGGACGAGCCGCGGTAGCGGTTGATGCGAGCCGCGGTCTTTTAGTAAAGAACGCGACTCGCGAACGAAGTGTGCTGAGGGGCATGTCCTCGCAAGCAGGACATCCGCCCTCGCCGAACGCTGCTTCAGCATGGTCACGACCCAAACATTGAAGACAGAGCTCGTGCCGATCGTTTTGGGAGAGAAAGAAGCCGCAACCAGAAGGACACGGAAGGAAAGGCATAGTAAACACACAAACCCACCGTGTCTGCACTCTTTTAGAGAAATTTGCTCTTTAGATTTTATTAAGAGGAAATCTGCTCTTCAAGATTCGCCGTCGAAGCACCCAGGGGACTCTCACTGCTACTGCGTTCGAGAAGGAAGAGACCGCTGCCCGTGCCGTAGATCCAACGACGAGAGAGGTGAGTAACGCTGCTTCTCAATGAAGAGACGCTGCATTCGGCTCCGAAGAAACAGAACAATGAGTGTTGCCTAGCCCCCCCCTCTTATGCCCGGATCTCCGGGGCGGAGCAGGCTATGCAAATACTGCATACCAATTCTCATTGGCCTTTTCTCAAAGCTGTCAGAGGTATTCGGGCTCTCAAGAGCGACCCCTAGTCGTCACTTCGACACAACGTCGAACGTGAACGACAGACGGGGAACTGGCTGTAGCTCAAATAATTCAGATATCATACTATAATATCAACATAATGTGCAGCTGAAAATGTTCACTTTAATAGTTTCTTGATATTGTGTTATAGTGATTGGGTCCACTTTGGAAACAGAATTCCCCTGAGCATTTTCCAAAACTTGTTTTTCTTCATTTTTCTGATTGGAAGGCAAACAAAAACTTGTTCAGCAGATCTTTTTGCTCAAACTTTTGTCCACTTTTAAAGCTCATATAACAGTGGGACCATGTCAGAAATCTCAGAAAGGAAATGCTCTGAATCAAATATAAAAAATACTACTACTACTACTACTACTAATAATAATAATAATAATAACAATTATTATTATTATTATGTAAAATAATAAAATAATAAAATGTATTATTGGAATCAACATGAATGAATGGCAAAAACAAACAAATTTATAGTTATTTTTATTAGTTTATTATTACTGTAAAGTTGAGAAAAAATATAGTTTGAAATGTAAAATATTTATACACAATGTTATTTTTGTTGTTCATCCTTCAGTTTATTTAAAATAGAAATAATTTCAATTTAAAAATAATAACTGTAAAAGAATAAAAGTTATTATTGGAATCAACAAATATCGTAAATGAATGAATGCCAGAAATCTAATTTATAGCTCATTTAATTTGTTTATTTATTTATTCATTCATTCATACAATTTATTTATGTATTTCTGTAAAGTAAATAGAATTAAATATAAATGTGTTACTATACCTGTCAAAAGATTTTTTTAATGTTCTTTTAAAAAAAGTAATTTCTGCTCACCAGGCCTGCATTTATTTGATCCAAAGTACAGCAAAATAAGTACAGTACAATTTTACAATATTTTACTATTTAAGGTAACTGTTCTCTATATGGATATATTTTAATATGTAATTTATTCCTGTGATTTAATCGCTTATTTTGTAGCATCATTACTCCAGTCACATGATCCTTAAGAAATCATTCTAATATTCTGATTTGCTGTTTTTTTTTTTTTTTTTTCAGGTTTATTTGATTAATTTAAAGTTCAGTAGAACAGCACTTAATAATTTGTAACATTATACATGTCTTTATCATCACTTTTAATCGATTTAAATTCTTGCTAAATAAAAACATACATTTCAATAAGCCTATATAATATTTTGATATTTCTGTTCATCAAAGAATCCTGAAAAATATACTCAACTGTTTTGAATATTGATAATAATTATAATAATCAGCATATTAGACAATTTATGGAAACCTAGAATGTAATTAAGAAAAAAAAAGTCAAACTAAAAATCATAATGATCCCTAAATGTTTTTTTTTTTTTTAATGCTGTCAATTATTACAATTGTTATAATTACTATTTTACCTTTGATTTTAGGGTTCAATGTGACTTGTTTGTTTTCATGAGATTCAGAGTCGAGTCAATGTATATTCTGCCACTGTACAATCTTTATCAAATCAGCGTCATCTCCTGCATCAGCTGTTTGTACAGTGTTTGTGGTCTACGGAGGCTATTCCTACATCTCTCCATGAACTGACCTCCTGTCTGCTGACCGGCTGATAGATGGCCATTCTAGCTGGGAAAAGACACCCTAGCAACTCTTTCCCCTGGTCAAAAACCTGAAAGCTGTTTAGGAAGTGATTCTATTTTAAAAAGCCCCTGTGAGAGATGACGTGTCCTTGGGGACGTTCAGTAGACTGGAGTCTGTGCATCGGTCTGTGAGCACTTGTCATACTCAGTTATAAAAATGGCTGACGTGTTTCTATTTATTCATGTATTGCGTTTTGCACAAAGAGCTGTAGGAAGGAGAAAATGTGTATATCCTAAATACCCAGAAGGTCACCTGGATTTAAAACAAGCTGTAATTTTGTTGTCTATCACACACACAAAGTCATTCCTACGATAAAGGCTTGGGGGGATGTAGAAGACCTCAGTTTAATGAAGTGGAACAAAGTATAAAAACATTAAAGGAGAAGTTCACTTCCAGAACAAAAATTTGCAGATAATAGTTCCCTGTCATCAAAGATGTTCATCTTTCTGTCTTCAGTTGTAAAGAAATTATGTTTCTTTGAGAAAAACATTACAGAATTTTAGAAGTCTTAGAAGTCAATTTAGTGAATTTCTTTGGGCCTTGCGAGTTTGAACTTCCAAAATGCAGTTTACATGCAGCTTCAAAGGGCTCTAAGCAATCCCAGTCTTATCTAACAAAACAATTCGTTATTTTCTAAAAAAAAAAAAAAAAGAATTTATATACTTTTTAACATTAAATGCTCATCTTGTCTAGCTCTGTGTGTACTCTGTGTATTCCGGTTAACACAGTTAGGGTAGGTCAAAAAACTCCCATCTCACTTTCTCCTCCAACTTCAAAATCGTCCTACATCGCTGCAGTACCGACCCAGTGTTTACAAAGTGAACATTAAAGAAGATCAAATGGCCTTTACAAAAAAAAGGCAAAACATTGATGTAGGACAATTTTGAAGCTGAAGGAGAAAATGAGATGGGAGTTTTACTAAAATAACCAGTTGTTTGCTAGATAAGAGCCTTCTTTCTCAGCTGGGATTGTTTAGAGCCCTTTAAAGCTACATTTAAACTGCTCGCAGACACCATAGAAGTCCACTATATGGAGAGAAATCCGGAATGTTTTCCTCAAAAAAAAAATATTTTTTTATGACTGAAGACAGAAAGTAAATTATCTGTACATTTTTGTTCTCAAAGTGAACTTCTCCTTTAATAACTGGCCAAACACACAAACGTGACCTCAGTTACACACACATACATTCAAAAGTTAAGAATCATACACATTTTATGTCACAGCACATGCAATTGTCTTAGAATCTTTCCCCAATGTACGTCAGTGAGCCATGGCAGGGCAGCTCTGTCAAACTAATGAAACCAGTGAGCTGTAAAGGTCAAAAGAGCAAGTGTGAAAAGATTCTGTTGAGGATATTCTTTGACTTCACTATAAGAAGTAGTGCAGGAAGACGTGAGAGGATTTAAGGTTTTGAGAATTACAGAGCACACTGGCGTTTATTTGATGATATAGGAAGAAGTCCTTCAAATACAAAAAAAAAAAAAAAAAAGATGAATTTTAGTGGTTACTTTGTCTGTTTTTGCTCCAACAATGGAAATACTAAGCGGAGCAAAAACAAAGTAAATAATACTACACATGTCAACTGTAGTTCTGCCATGACAACTCTCAGAGTGTGTAGCAGTCATAAGGGTCATTTTTGAAATTGACATTTATACCAACCGAAAGCTGAATGAATAAGCTTTTTATTGATGTATGAATGATTTGTTAGGAAAGGACAATATTTGGCTAAGATACAACTATTTGAAAATCTGGAATCTGGGTGCAATCAATCAATCAATCAATAAATAAATATAAATTGAGAAAATCACCATAAAGTTGTCCAAATTAAGTTATTACAAATGTATATTACTAATAAATAATTTATAATTAATTACGATTAATTATAGATATATATTTATGGTAGGAAATTTACTAAATATCTTCATGGAACATGATCTTTACTTAATATCCTAATGATTTTTGGCATAAAAAAAAAATAAAAAATCACATATACACATATACATCACATATACATGGCGGTAGTAATGTGTTTGGTCTTGGTGGAATAGACTGAGACTTGCTGCCGCTAATACATCCACAGACATGATGTACAATGTAAGAAATACTACTGCACATATAACATATTAAATAACCCCCATATATACAGTAACATACATTAAATCACCCCATAGCAGATCCATGAAGGTGGAGCTGAGGAAGGAGGAGGGTTTCTGAAGCATGCTGCAACTGCCAAATAGTTGAATGTTGTGACGTCATTATATCAGATTAAGGCTAGATTTACTAACAGCTTGCACCAGCACAAACCGCCTTTTGCCGTTGAAATAATACTGTCAGGATTTACTAAAAACGCGCAGTGAAGAATTAGTGCTGAAAAGGCTTGTACAGTGTTATTTTTGCGCCAGACCTTACTGAATATGCATTTGTAGGCATTTCCCTTTCAGACTCCAAAATTATGGTGTTAAAATGAATCATGCAATATGATTTAGTAACGTTTGCACTTGTATACTGGCATTTGTGCCATTATTTAACGCCCAAAATGTATGCTGTGAAGCATGAGGAAACAAGCTTTAGCTTTAACAAGATTTATTTATTTATTTATTTATTGAAAATCTAAAATATCAGAATTGTTTCTGTGAAGGATAGGTTTGGTAAATTTGATTTCACCAAGTATAACATGTTCCTGGATCAACATTCTAATCAACTAATCAGAAGTGGTGGATAAGTTTACAAGAACATTTACGTTTTAGGTGCTTCTACATCCGTGTTATTCAGCTATTGTTTCCCTCTGATTTTAGGGGTAAATTCTGCTTAGGGTTGGGTATAGAGTTAGGTCTATGTTTTTAGACAGTAATGTTGATCCAGGGTCAACAAAAAATGACAGGTTTAAGTGTAGGGTTTGGTTAAGGGGATAGAAAATAGAGTTGGTATAGTATAAAAACCATTACATCTATGGAATATTAATGACTAAAAACGTGTGAGCATGCGTGTATGTGATTATTATTTGTATGGTGTAAGCTGGGATTGAATAAAAATCTATAGTAAACTGTTCTTCTAAATCTAAATCTTATGATTTAGATTTGGCTTTATGATGAATTGTTTTGTAAATATAACTAAAAACTGGATTATTCATAATCATATTTACTATAATATACTTTATAGAATATTTCTATGATGAATTTGAACTGATTATGATTCACAACAGCTAGTAGCAGAATTATGCTTTGGTTGACTTGACAAATGTTGACAACCAAAATCAAATGTTGTAGTCAAGAAAAAATCTAAGACAGCTTTGATGTTGTTGCCTGGATAACTGCCCTCTTGTCAAGCTAGTTTCTTCAGTAACAACTGCTCAATTATGATGTTCCAAGCCGTTGATCTACTTTCTCCAGCAAAAGAACTGCAAAGCTGGAGAATCTCCACACGAGGCATTTGCCACCCAAATACACTCAGGAGAAAGTTGGATCAACTTCCTGATCCCGGAAATCCAAGCGCACTCAGTACTAAAGTCTACAAAAATCCAAGTATGCCTGGTCTGGCCCAGCGAGCGGCGGCACGACATCTGACTGTGTCCTTTCCAGTTTGTCAAACTAATATTAGACAGAAGCTCTGAGGACACAGTGGCTGAGGGAAAGGGAACAATTTACTGCCTTCAAATCCAGGAGAGATTACTTGCTCTTCCCCCACCAAATCTGTGACTACAGCAGACTAGACTGACCTTTCAGCAAAGTCTCAAAACATGGTGTATGGCGACCCTGTGATGGATTGAGAGTTAGACGTCGTGGAAGAAAAAAGTCAGCAAAGGAATGAACGAAGCAGGCAAGGGTGGGTGGAGTGGAGATGTCCTATATCACTTATCGCTGAAGGCTGAGGAAAAGGTGAGAGAGAAAATGTCTGATTCATCTCGTGAGCCCTTGTACAGACAAGCTATTCGTCAAAGTTTGTCATTGGCTTGGAGGTAACCTTCCGCACTGAGATGGAACCAGACAGAGATGTGGGGCGTGGGTGGAGGAGGAGGGGGGAATTGTCATTTAGACTCCATTTATGAAGCATCTATCATTGATCTGACATTATGTGCCATCAGCCCTGGCCAAACATCACAATATGATCTAGGAGTGGCCCAAGATTGTCTGCATCAACGATAAAAAGTTGAGTGAGTAAAAGTTTGTCTACAGCATCATGAGTTTGTCTGGGCAACTCAACATGGTTTGAAGAAATATTCATAGTATTTATAGTATTATAATTGTAAAATGCATACTGACAGCATCTGAAGGTTTAACTCTTTTACATGCAACTTAAAAAAAAATAAAATAATAAAATAAAATAAAACTTGCCTTAAAAAACTTAACAAACTCTTTGAAAAATGGTCTGTGTGTTGAGTCACCAGAAAAGAGCACCATTCAGCTTCATTTAAAATGTTTTTTAAAAGTGCAATTAAATTACTGAATTTAATCTGAATTAAGATTGCAAACAGTATGCACATTTGTCATTTTAATCAAGGAAAGCACAGTTAAAAAGAACTGCATTTCCTACCAGAAAATTCATTAAGACAAGAACTTTGAATTAAACAACCTTGACTGTCACAACTAGTCTTTAGGAGTTTAACAGAATAAAAATTCAAGTGTTATTCACCTTTTTTAAGCCGGATGTTTTTGAGACTTCCACACAATATTAGCTGCTACAGACAAATAAACCAGTGTGTTTATGATTGAAGTAATAAATTAAAATTATATGATACCAACTACCAGTTTGTGACATCAAGCAGCATAATGGATTTAGCATTTACCAGAGAATTTCGCAGCGCACATTTAGGGTTCCTCTGAAACCCTCCACCTCCCCAGCTCCACCTGTGTAGACCTGTATATTGCCAAAACAAAATATATTAACATTGTTACCCAATTCCAGGCTAAAATCTTCAGAGAATGTAATGACAGAAATGAAATAATTGCAAGTAACATTCAATGTAAAAATGGCTGTACCCACAGCAATCTTAAAAATTATTTGGATGTTTTCAAATAAATAAATTAGTAAAGTACATACTTAAACAATGCAGTGTGTATAAATGACCCACAATTCATTCTTGAATTCCCTGTACAGTTCTCCATTTAAAATAGCCTAGCGAGGCCACAGTCTGGATGATCTGGAATGAAGTCCCTCCGATGCCCTTCTCCCCAGTCTGGGAGCACTTCCCTGCCCCGTGTTGTCCCGGCCAGGGGCTCTTGATGTGCTTGGTATGAGAGATTCCCTGGGGACGGTTAGCATGGCCGCAGCTGTCTGAATAGATTTGCAAGTGTCACGCAGACGGTCAGTGATGGCATAACTGCGAGGACCCTAAACACTGTTGACACCACTCAGCGGCTGCGTGCTACTGACGACACTCAACCTGCATTCGCCTTATTTGCATCAAATCGCTGTCAGCCGCAGAAGGGAGAACAGGCATAAGCAGCTTATTGTGACCCATGAACACCCATTTACGTCTCCCTCCCTCCAGGCCCCGTGCATTGTACTTGACCTCATCAGACTGCTCTTTTGATATCCCGACTTGTACCAGGGACACACATTTCTCCATCATCATTCAATCGCCCTTGCTTTCTCTTTTCATGCCAGGGTTGTGCACCATTCTGAACTGAATTTAGAATGCCTTTACATTCCAATTCTGTTCCTCAATTTGAGTTGAGATAGAAAACAGGATACAGAATTGCAAATTTAGATTTGAATGTAAAGAAAATACGACAGACAGATGGATGGACGGACAGACGATTGACAGACAGGTAATGATAGAGAGACTGAACTAGATAGGTAGATAGACAGACAGAAAGACAAAATGATAGAAGGACAGACAGATAGAGAGACGACAGACAGACAGACAGACAGATATATACATAGATAGATAGATAGACAGATAGATAATGTCAGAGACAGAAAAAACAGACAGACTGACTGACAAACAGACAGAAAGATAGAGATTGATAGACAGATCAGTTTTAAAAAAAATCTAATAATTTATTTAAATTGAACAAATTAACAAAAAGAAATATAAAGAAAATACGACAGACAGACGGATGGACGGACAGACGATTGATAGACAGGTAATGATAGAGAGACAGAATAGATAGAAAGACGACAGAAAAACAAAATGATAGACAGACAGACAGACAGGCAGAGAGACAAAATGACAGACAGACAGACAAACAGACAGATAGATAGATAGATAGATAGATAGATAGATAGATAGATAGATAGATAGATAGATAGATAGAACTTGTGCGGACTAGGGTGGAAATTCATTTAATTTCCCAAAATGCATTTCCGGCTGGAGCCAATTCTTAATTTCTCAATTTTGCATAACCTCACAGACCTGATTGTCTTCTTTAAACACATATGATGTAATATTCAGCAAGCCAGCGCTTATGGATGTCTAAAGGTCGTTGCCAACCTGTCTGAGCTTTTAGTAACCCTCCACTAACTCACCTCCGGATATAACAAACACATTCCCAGTTATTTACATGCCACCTTCGGTTTTAAATAATGGACGTCCATTTTCCGTGCGTCGGTCCAGGCTGTTTGTTACTGTAATTTGTCTTCTTGACACTTATGGTATTCTGCATGGCTGTGTCTCTGGTGTCCATGGGGAAATTGAAAACATCACATAAACTCGAGGCAGCTTGTAAAGCTTGAGGAGATAAGTGACAGTCTACTATTATTACTGCCATTTAGTATATTTACTCTTTAGCCCGCTGGCCAGATCAGCGAATCTGCCGTTGCGATATTAATCTCCATTTTTATGTTTTCCGAACATCTCCAGAACTGAATAATGCCAATTGAGTTCCGAGACGTTTTATAGTGCAAGCCACTTCATAAACATTACAGACAAGCTGTGCACCAGACTGACGAAAACGTTCCCAGCAGCGTTAACCAGCAGTGGACGGGGGGGAAAGGAGACAGTTCATCAGACCTTTAAGCTCTCTCTCTGAGCCAAAATCAGTTCTAATTGTGTGCAGAATGCTGCAGAGTGCTTCTGGCCAAAAGACCTTCCCACCCATAATTGTGGCTTTCATGTGTCTTTCATTTATTACGATGCTTGTTTCGAGGGTGAGCCTCAACATATTGCAGATCATGTGCCGTTAGTCTGTGTGTCTCCTTGGAAGTGTCCTTACATGTGCCGCTGGGACGGGGGGTGACACAGCCCTGCGGTGCCGTCAGCCTGGTGCTCGGCTGATGCGTTTTAATGTGCCTCCGTTGTGACAGCTGGCCTGATAAAAGAATTCCCATCATAGAATACAAAGTACGTGGTTTATTGCTTTCCGCGGCGCAAATAGAATCGTCAGCTACGCAAACAGTCTGGAGATGTCAGGGGTGGCACGGGCTGAGTCCACGGCTTTGTGCTTTGCTGTTTACACATCTGTGGCAAATTGTGCGTGTGTGTGTGTGAGAGAGAGAGCGGGAGGGAGAACGGAATCAAAGATGAGCCGTACAAAGTATTGCTCGCTTGTCAGCCTCAACATCTTGTTTTGCATACGCCTCAAAAGGGCTCTTGAAAGTGAAATGCCATGTCATTCAACAAAATGACATCTCGTCACAATTTGAGAACACTATGAGGCATGAGGACGCTTTCAAAGGAAGTGCACGTGGGTCAATCACAGCGCACTTTTGTAGTGATGTTTCTGTACCACAACAACATGAATGACATACTGTAATTTCTTTCCATGTTAAAAGCGTTGCCTTTTAACAGCCTAATATACAGAGACAACTATATACATTTCTACCAAAAACACAGGCAGTACCAAATCATTGCTGTTGTTTAGAACATTCTAAACAAGAGTATGTGTTTAGGATGAAATCCAAGATGTTCATGTCTTTGTTTCTTCAGTCGCAAAAAAGTTTTTTTTTTTTTTCCCAAAAATTTTTCTCCATATAGTGGACTTCAATGGTTTGAAGGTCCAGTTGCAGATTCAATGCAGCTTCAGTGGGCTCTACACAATCCCAGGTGAGGAATAAGGTTCTTATAAAAGATATACTTTTTAAACCACAAATGCTCGTCTTGCACTAGCTCTGCGATGCGTGTCTTCACACATAATGTCATCACATTGTAAAGGTCACAAATGGTTAGTTATGAGGTAAATAAATGGTTAGTGTATGAGTTAAAACTCCATCTCATTTTCTCCTCTAATTACAAAATTATATGAAATCATTGTTACCTTTTTTGTAAAGGCTGTTTGATCTTCTTTGCACGGTTGCTTTGTAAACACTGGGTTGGTACTTCTGCCCATCACACGTGACCTTTCCAACATGTATACGAGGTCAGGCTAGTGCAAGACGACATTTGTGGTTAAAAAGTGTATACGTTTTTAATGTTTTAAGAAAATGACTGACCGTTTTGCTAGATAAGACACTTATTCCTCGGACAGGGATTGTGTAGAGCCCCTTGAAGCTGCATTAAAACTGCAATTTGGACCTTCAGACCGTAGAAGTCTACTTTATGGAGAAAAAAATAATGTATTTCTTTGCGACAGAAGAAAGAATGAACATCTTGCTATGAAGGTAAATTATCAGGATTTGTATTCTGGAGGTAAACTTCTCCTTTAAAAAAGAACCTGTTAGGGTGACCAGGCTAGACTGTCTAAATTGCTTCAAATGTCCAGTTTTTGTCTTTGCTTTTCTATTGTTTTCATTCTTGCTGAAGGTAATGACTGAAAAGTAGTTTGACCAATAGCTTCCAGGCATTGAACATAATCGACCAATCATCTGTGAGAAGGTAGGATCTACAGAAAATGGTATGAGGAGTTTAGAGAATTTGTCAATAGGAAAACAATACCAAAACCCTTTTTTTTTTTAATTTCCATTTTTAAAATTCCATTAGGTGGCACAGCAATTACAGACCTCTTTAAAGTCACTCTTTTTTCCCCTACCTATTGTCACATACGTATACCAACTTAAATGGCTTCTCGAACAAGAAATAAACACAGTGTCAGACATAAATTAAATTACTAATTTAAATATTTGCTGTAAAACAAATCTGATTTTGGATAAACAGCAAAAATGAATCAAAGTGGGGTTATTTTTAAGTTGGAAATATATCAGATTATTTTTTTTTTTTCCAGATCATACAGGAAAATGCTTACAGAAGAATTGCCAAAGAAATACTGAATGTAGGAAAAGCTTGCTGTTTGATGTCAACCCCAGAAAACAGTTTTTAAATTCTTGAAATGAACGTAGTTTAAAATAGGTAGGAATCTGATTCTTAAACTTGAGCTGAAGTCAGTCAGAGTTAATGACAACATTCAGCTCAATCCCTCATCTATCAATAATGTGTAACAGCAAGATTTCAAATCACTCTGAGGCTATGAAGTCTCGTGATTCATTAAAGGAAAATAGCAGGCATGTATTTGCAATGTTCTCTCTTCGTTTCGCAAAAGACAAAGCTGGTGACACTTTGGACAGACTGTTCATTCTAGCAATGGCCTCTGGACCCTGGGGAATAGAGCAGGTAATGCAAGACGTCTTTCAGGTGGCTAATTATACACTAAGGAAAATAGAGATTTATTGATTAGAAGTGAGCTCAACTGCTGAGCAAGTCCAGCTCAAACTTTCCGCAAAGCAATTAGGTGTCACCGCTGTCACTTCTCTTTTCCAGCTTGGAGGACCACCAGGGACCTGCCATGAACAAATAATCAAATAATATGATATGTTATGTATGGTTTTTTTTTTTTTTTTTGTTTCTAATAACACCTAATTGTTTAAAATGTAACATAAGCAATACTTATTTTGCAACTGAATCTAAAACAACTTGAGGACAAAGGAAAAATATGTCAAAAATCCTCCAAGGTGATATACTTATGACATGTTGGCTGACTCAAACGAGTCCCATAGTCCCTTGCTGGGAAAGGCTAGCGAAGATTGGCCTAGTGCAGCCGGAGAATGAAATAACGTGAAAATGACCTTGAATTAGCTGTGCTGGCTCTCTGGAATCGATTCAGCCTACATGTAAGAGTAGAATTACTGCTGAGAGGTCAGGCCGGCTGGAAGCCATGGGAGCGGAGAGCCACTGACAGTACTGTATAACGGAGCAGAGAGCAGGAGACAGCCTGTTCAGATGAGCTGCATGATTCACTCTGTGTAAAACTGAAGATAATTGTATCACATTATAGTCGGAAAACTGAGTTCTGCTTAAAAAGTTACTGTCAGGTAACCGAAAAGCAATCATATAGTATACAGTTGAATACAAAATTATTAGCCCCCCTGTGAAATTGTACATATTTTTTAGAATATTTCCCAAGTGATGTTTAACAGAGCAAGAGCATGTTTTCACATTATTTCCTTTTTTTTTTTTTTTTTTTTTTGAGAAAGTCTGATTTCTTATAGTTGCTTGAATAAAAAAAATAAAAAAATAAATAAAATAAAAATAAATAAATAAAAAACTGCTGAGGTCAATATTATTAGCCCCCTTAATAAATTATTAGTTTGATTAGCTATAGAACAAACCACTGTTGTCCAACCAATTGCCAAATTAACCTAATTTGCCTGATTAACCTAATTAACCTAGTTAAGCCTTTAAATTGCTCTTTAAGCTGAGGATTAGTATCTTGCGAAACAACTAGTAAAATAATATGCACTGTCATCATGGCAAAGTCAAAAAAAATATTTTTTACTTGAGAGAAAAAATTGTTAATGCTCATAAAGATGGAGAAGGATACACACGTTTATCAAAGCGTTTTCAAGTGTCAAGACCTGCCAGTTGCATAAACTTAGCCTCTATGTTAAGACAGTGTCTTAAGTACTAGTTTGACCAACTATCAGTTAACTAAAGGGTAATCAGTCCTATTTTCTGGATTCAAATTAGACTAATCTACATTTTTCTGTAACCGAATTAAAAAAAATTATGACCAGTCCTAAAGAAAAAATAGCTGACTAACTTTTTAAGACTAGTCTAACCCTTTTATGCAACCGGCCCCTGCAGTCAGATGCATTATCAAGAAGTTTAAAGAGACCAACACAGTGGAGAACAAGACGGGCAGAGGCAGGAAGCCAAAGATTTCAAAAACTTTGGAAAGAAAACTAGTGAGAGAGGTTTCTAAAGACCCAAGAACAACTGCCAAGACACTAGTGAATGACCTAGCCAAGTCTGGAATTGATGTCTCAATGAAGACAGTCACTAGAGCCCTGCACAGGAATGAACTGCGAGGTTGCCGACCAAGAAAGACTCCACTTCTGAAGAAGAGACACCTCCAAGCTAGAATGAAGTTTGTGAAGGGCAACCTGGGGAAATGTGATGCATACTGGAAACATGTCCTTTGGTCAGATGAGACAAAACTAGAGCTTTTTGGCCATAGAGATGTTGCCTATGTTTGGAGAAAGAAGGGAGAGGCATTCAACCCCAAGAACAGCGTTCTCACAGTGAAACATGGTGGTGGGAGTATAATGCTGTGGGGATGTTTCAGTGCGTTTGGAACTGGGAATCTCGTCAGGGTTGAAGGAAACATGAAAAAGGAAGACTATAAGAAGATTTTGAAAGACAACCTCAGACAGTCTGCAAGAAAACTTGGTTTGGGTTGACATTTTGTCTTCCAGCATGATAACGACCCAAAGCATACTTCACTTCTGATTAAGAAATACCTCCAAATGAGCAAAGTGAGTGTACTTGACTGGCCTGCACAAAGCCCAGACTTGAATCCAATAGAAAATCTGTTGGGCACACTAAAGTCCAGTGTTTGTGCTAGAAGACCAACAAATCTGGAGGAGCTTGAGAGATTTGCTAAGGAAGAATGGGCTGTCCTTCCTCAGGAGACATGCTTGAAACTTAAACTAAAGGCTGTTATCAAGCAAAAGGGATACACTACTGACTATTAACATCAGAGGGCTAATAATTTTGACCAGTAGACTTGGTTATACATTTATTTCTACTTGTATTACAAACCCTAAAAGCTTCCTGAATAAAATGCTGTGTTGATAAAATCGTCTTTCAGTTAAACAACACTTAAATAATTAAATATTTTATAAGAGGCTAATAATTTTGTCTTCAACTGTATATCATATATCATATATACATACACACACATTTACCAGATATTATGACCTACTACAAGTTAAACCCTATGATTCAAGAATTATTAAAGGAACAAAAGGGGAAAAAAAGTTTCAAAACCGCAATGTAATCATTCTTTTTTTTTTTTTTTTTTTTTTTTTTGAGTGGCATCCAATTTCATCAACCATTTTAAATTTGTGATGATATAAATAAAGCGATGAAAACTTCCCAGGGCGCTTCTCAACTGGATGGCTGCGTATTAGTAAGGCTACACGATTCAGCCGCTCCATCGAAGGACGTCTCAATTTGAAGGACACTTAGTAGGCAGTCCTTTATTCAGCCTGTTTCAAAGGATGCATCAGGTTTTTTTTTTAAATATAAAGTATTCTTCAAATAAAAACTTCAATAGTATTTTTGTGCTGTGACAATTATGACACAGTCATCTGCACTTAGTGTTTAATGCTAAGCAGGAGAACTGGTCTAAGAAGGAGGCAGTCACCTAGCCTAAATATGTACTTATTTTGAATAAACAATTGGAGACCGTTAAAAGTATGTTTTATGTAGAATAAGTGTGTTATATTATAGGTAAAGGTGAAAGTTTACATCCAGAGCACACCTGGTGGTCTGAATGTAACAACACACCCTGAATGAATAGAAATGGCCTTTGGATATCCATTTAATGTAATGGAAAAAAACACAGACACTAGACTTTAAATCCATTCTGAATCTTTAAAACCTTTAAACATCATAAATTAGGCATTAAATACTGATTAAATACATTTGTTTTATGCAACCACATATATGTTTTACACAGACCAAAAAGAATTGGCCAGAACATGTTTTACTTGAGCACAACCAACAAATAGCCATCGGCAAATCGACCTTAAAATATGCCTGGCATGCGTTGAGATTGACTATTTCTTGAAAAACTGTTGCATAGTGGTTTATATTTAACATAATCCAATGTGAAACCTCATGGTGCTAAACTGTTAAATCAATATTTGATGCAATTCCGTTTTTTCCATTATTTATTTATGATTTTAAAATAGCATTAGGTTTAAACATCATGTTTTGTAAAGCCGATCAAATCAAATGCTACTTGCGACACGCTATAATGAAAAAGATCGTTTATGGTTTGTGGAAGCCGCAATAATTATAAACAAAACTTGCTTCAAAGAATTATAATTACAAAGCTTGCTTGAATTTGTATTAAAGAAATGAACTCAATTAACTGATACTTTAAATAAACAAGAAGCTGTTCATACACAGCTTCACATTCATACTTTGTCTGTACGAAAGAAACAAAACTGTGCATGCACATTAATATTAATTTAGGAATTTAGATTTTAATTGTGTTTTTGTGCTTAAATACATACAAATTATTTGCAGAGCAGCTATGCAGCTTTAAAGCTTTAACCAGCATAACATCGGATTAGATTTGTGAATCCCTACTAATGAAAATTAGACATTTGGATTGTCAAAAAGAATGTTTTTCACAAAAATAACCATTTTAGGCTATGCTCCATATTAGGATTTCTACCTTCTGACATAGCTTGCTTATAAAGACTAATGATTTCAGTGGGTGGTCATCACACTCTTTTCTTTGTTAAAAAAAGTTTACATACCCCTTGCAGAATATGCAAAATGTTAATTCTTTTAGCAAAATAAGAGCGATCATACAAATCGCTCTTATTTTATAAAAAAAAAAAAATATATATATATATATATATATATATATATATTTTTTTTTTTTTTTTTTTTAGTACTGCCCTTCACAAGCTACAGAAGATACCCCAAAACTTCAAATTTCAAATATTTTCACTCCCGGCTCTTAATGCATGGTTTTTCCTTCTGGTGCATTCTGGAGATTCTGGAGCATGGAGATTTTTCTGAAGAATAGCAGGCAGTTTAACTGTTCAGGACAAACAAGAGACTCATGAACAAAACTTTTGAATAGGGTCAATTTTTATAAATTCAACTATTATTTTCTCTTGTGGACTACATGTAAACATCTTTTATGTGAAATATCTTATTCAGGTCAGTACTAAATAAAAAATAACATGCATTTTGTATGATTGCTCTTATTTTGCTAAAAGAATTCACATTTTGCATATTCTGCAAGGGGTATGTAAACTTTTGAGCACAACTGTATTTCACCCAGAATGCACTCATGCACCTCTGGGCCACCCAAGAAACAGATTTGGAGTGAATGGGTGCCATCAGACATTAATTGATGGACTGGAGTCCATCTTGTGGATTATTGTGATGTTTTTATCAGCTGTTTGGACTTTGACGGCACCCATTCACTGTAGAGCACTGTACAGTTATAGCAAATTGTTTTTTTTTTTGGGTGAAGTATTCCTTTCACTGTGCATTTGAAATGTAACTTTTAGACACAGCTCACACAGTCCCATGGCATTCATTGATCAAGTGTTACTGGAATTAATCAACATTGTGTTTATGCCATCCATAATCAAGCAACCTTTTAAACCCGTCAATCCATTTGACAAATGACATCATCAGTGAGTGTGAGGGGTGAACCGCAGACAGGCCGGATGACTAACCTTCAGAAATGTCATTCTGTCACTCAGTGTGACGGAAAACACTGTCAGACCAATGACAATGCCGTCGATAAACGAGTCGCACCTCTCCCCCTCGACTGTACCCTGTCAGCTCCTTTCCAATTTATAATCTGCCAAACGATCGATGTGCGTGCGTCACTGCGCTTATGTGATTGTTTTATTCATCAATAACAATAACAATGTTAGCATCAGTAATTGCCATATTTTAACACAGACCATTAGATACAGGACAAGACACTTGACCTTGTGGCCATTTCCATATCTGCATAATTCATGCCTTGCATATGAGCACGGAAAAAGCCCTGTCGTTCTACTGTGGGGCGCGCTGACCTTTGACCTCGTGTCTGACGTGGTTGATACATTCACCTCGATTCAGCAAAAGGGCGTGATGGGACCCTGTACGCATCGCAATCTACCTGCCGCTTGTCTGGGGCAAATTAACAAGCCTGGCGCAATGCCTGGCATTAATTAATGAGGCCGGGCATAAACACATTGCCAAGGGCCGACAGGGATTTGCACTCAGAACAACGCAATGAAGCTTCCTGGAAGGGCTAGAGGAGTCACTGAAACTCGAGACAGCTATAAAAACACCTCATGGTGAAGTCAAAGGCTGAAACGGGTATAAAGACAGCAATATGCTTCAGGCCTGAAGTGGAATTCATACTGTGTGCCACAGTATTACAGCAATAGTTGAGCAAAAATGGAGTGCCTGTCATCATTTATTCATCTCAGTGTTGTTATTATTGACTAAAAATTCTATTAAAATCGTCTAAATAATATGGAGCCCTGCACATGACATTCAGGGAAAAAAAAAAATGTAATCGTGATATTATATAACAATTCATTCTCGTTTAAATATATCGTGCACACAATATAATCATTTGTTCCTTTGTTTTACTACATCGTGGGCACAATGTAATAATTTGTTCCTTAGTTTACTAAATCGTGCACATAATACAATCATTTGTTCCCTCGTTTTACTAAATCCTGTGCATAATATAATAATTTGTTCCTTAATTTTTCTAAATTGTGTGCACAAAATTTGTTCCCTCGTTTTAATAAATCGTGCTTAGAATATAATTATTTTTACTAAATAATTATGAATTCTAGTAAATTCTAGAAATTTTAGTAAATTGTGCACACAATATAATAAATTGTTTTACTAAAACGTGCAAACAGATTAAGAATTAATTCCCTCATTTTACTAAATCATTCTTATGATATAATTATTAATTCCCTTATTTTACTAAATTGTGTGTATACTATACTGGGGGGATTGTGGGGATTTCGGTGGGGATAAAAACATCCTGCGAACCCGCTCCTAAGTTCTGAATCAAATGATTTGCGATACTCACTGTAAAGTCCGGTTCTGAATCAAATGATTTGCTACACGTGCTTTAAAGTCCCGTTTTGTATCAAATGATTCGCTATACGCGCTTTAAAGCCCGGTTCTGGATCAAATGATTCGCGATACACCCTTTAAAGTCCGGTTCTGGATCAAATGATTCACGATACACACTTTAAAATCTCATTCTGAATCAAATTATTCGTGATATGCACTTTAAAGCCCGGTTCTGAATCAAATGATTCGCGATACACACTTTAAAGTCCCGTTCTGGATCAAATGATTCACGATACACACTTTAAAGTCCCGTTCTGAATCAAATGATTCACGATACACACTTTAAAGTCCCGTTTTGGATGAAATGATTTGTGATACACACTTTGAAGTCCTGTTCTGGATAAAATGAATTATTTTTATTTATTTTTTTTCTGCATGTCATGTGTGGGGCTCCATAAATGAAGATAAACTTGAAATAAAATGAAACAATATATGATGAAAAACTAAATGAATATTAGAAATATATACAAATAAAACTAAATAGAAAAAAAAAATAAATAGAAAAATAAAAGCTAATTTAAAATATATGTAAAATTCTATAATAGGTATTCTATAATTCTATAATAGTGTCTAAAAACACTAAAATAACAAAACGTTACAAACTCTGTATGATTAACAATTTGTTGACTCAACTTAAAATAATTTGTTATCTGGTTGCCTTAAAATTTTAAGTTCAGTCAACTTAAAATGTTATGTTTTACTAAACTTAAAATTTTAAGGCAGCTGAGTAACATGCACAGCAGTCAAGTTTTGCAAACTAGTTTTTAGTTTAGTCAGCTTGAATCTAAATTGTCACTTAGTACAACTTAACATTTCAAGTTGAATAAACTTATTTGAGTTGACTGAACTTAACATTTTAAGGCAGCAGGGTAACAAATTATTTCAAGTTGACTCAGTATGCCAAGACCTGTCATGAAACTCAAATCCAGTGCTATGTCTTCACACGCCATACTTGAATAGTGGCACATGGCACTATCAACACCAAGTTCATGGGCTCGAATTCCAGGTAAAATTATAAAATGTATACCTTTAATGCAAAATAAATTGCTTTGAATAAAAGTTGGCAAATGCGTACATGCAAATGAAAAGCAATAAACGGCTAGTAATTAAGGTTATGGAAAATCTTAGATAATAATCTAAGAAAAGTCTGTGTGCCTATTACATCTTACATCCTGAATGACACTACAGCTGATGCGAAGCATTCTTATTTTCATTCCACCGTGGTTAGTTATCAAACCGAACACCTGTGATTTTTCTTATGTTAATGGAAGAAGCAAGTAATACTCCAAAGGACCTGAACCACAGCCAAGAGATGAAACACTGCATATGTTACAAAGCAATGTAGTGTGACAAAGAGGAGAGCTCTTAGAATGCAAAGACTAGAATTTAATCCCCTACCTTTAGAGAGAACATCTTCTCATTTGATTGTGGATCCTGAACTCAACTATAATAGAGGAGGGTGAACAAGAACAGGGCATTTCATCTGTGCCAAACATAAAAGCCGCTCTGGAGGCCACGTACAGCATATTTTATAATCTTACCTCAGCTCCGCACAAAAGAGAGACTTTGGTGGAGTGTGTTCAGGACGGAAGACATGACAAATTACAAACCTTCTTGACGGCAGATGATTTGTGTTTTGTGCTGCTGCTACTCACTGAAGTAATATTAGTATAGACTACTTTTATGGGTTTTCTTAGTCCTTTTTGGAGACAAAATTGCCATCCTCTCATCCATCTTCCCTCAGATATCTCCTTTTCTGTTGCAGCGTAGAAAAGGTAGTCCTACAGTATTGGAAATACATAAGGAATAATAAATGACCACTATCTAATTTTATGCTTCTTTGTTTCTTGATATCATGAAACAAAGCAGCGTTTATTCAAAATAACACAGATTTGTTATCCAAATAAATAGTATTTGATAATATATGTAGGTATGCAGTTTCTAAATGCTCATCAAAAAAGAGAAATAATTCAAATTCAGTTTTTCTCAGGGGTCACTTTAACCTCTTCGGCGAGAGGTTCCTCTGGCATGGCTCTTTTTTCATTTTCTTATAAGAGTCGAGGTGACTGTGACCTGCTGCCATTCTTCCAATTCTCTCTCTATTACACTCAAAACATGCACCCTGACCCGCCATCACTCTTCTTTCATCCCAGACCGGCAATATGAAAGAAATCATTCATCGCCGGTCTCATTCTTTATTCACACTCAGCACAGTGCCAAATCCAGACTATTTTAAGAATTTCTTTTATCACAGTTGTAAGACTTTTGGAGACAGTAATTTTAAGAAGATGTCATCTTGGATTTGTTCCCTTTTTTGACTGGAACAAAAAAGTACACAGGAAAACTGGAAAGACTTATATTGCCGTGACAGTCTGCTAAAGCCGCCCTAACACTCCTCTGTCCATAAATGCAGGAGTTTTGTCATTGATTTTAGTACTAAAGCAGGGGTGGGCAAACTTTTTGACTTGAGGGCCACATCAAGTTTTTCACATTAAGTGAAATTTAATGTTATTATTAATTATTAATAATAATTAATGTTATTAATTATTCTAAATCAACACTCACTTACTACTGTACTGTATGTATACTTGTACATACATGGCAGCTCTATTCTTTTACCATTTTTTTTTTTTTTTATGAGCGCTTCATGACACACAGATAAGTTGCATTATTGTACAAGCTGATTGACGTATAAGGCAAATTTTATCATTTAATTCAGAAATAATGTAAAATGAATTAAACATTTACAAAAACTAGAAACATGTTTTTAAGTTCCCCTCACTCTACAAAAAAATCCTGTAAATTTAGCGAACGAAAATACAAGTAAAAATAAATAAATAAATAAATAAATAAATATAGTGGTATTTACTGTAAACATTTATTATAAATGCCCAGCCTAAATTTTTACATTGCATGGGTCAAAATAATCTATTTTTCTTTTATGCCAAAAATCATTAGGATATTTAGTAAATATAATGTTCCATGAAGATATTTTCCTACCATAAATATATCAAAACTTTTTTTTTTTGTTAAGAACTTAATTTAGACAACTTTAAAGGCAATTTTCTCCATATTTAGAATTTTTTGCACCCTCAGACTCCAGATTATCAAATAGTTGTATATTGGCCAAATGTTGTCCTATCCTGTCCATATATCAGTGGAAAGCTTATTTGTTGTTTGTATAAATCTCAGTTTAAACCTTTTAACTGTCACTCCCATTTTTGAACACAGACGTGAAAATGCGTCCAAACTTACATTTTTATAATTCATGAACGAAAACACTTTGTAATATGATTTTGATGCACATTTTCCATGGTAATCCAATGTCTGATTTTAAAATGGCTTTTGCAGGATTCATTTTGAGATTTTAAGTTTTCAGCTGATATATAGTTTCTTACGATTTCTAAAGCAGGACAGGGAAAAAGGCAAGTCTTTTTGTGACAAAGGTCAGAACTCCTGTTATGATTATGATTGTTGAGGTGCACTCTTGTATTAAATGAATCCATTTTCCTACATAATTTGTAACACAAAAAAGGTAAGATATCTATTTAGGAGTCCAACGATATATAGTTTGTCATGATTAGATTAGAATTTATTTGTAATATGGTGAAGTAAAGAGGTTAAAACATGTACCCTTATGACTAGTTTTGTGATCCAGTATCACAAATACTGTTTCCATCACCCTGTTTGTATGTGCATCTTAAAGTATCACATCAGAATGAGTGATACAAATGCCCCCCAAAAATCCCTTAAGTCGCAAAAAAAGTTTTTTATGCTTGCTTGAGGTGGTTTTAGACTAATAGAGTAAAAAAAAGTAATTTGATCTTGCTGCAAAGCAACTCTGTTTTGGTCGTTCTGCAATGCCTGAGCTAAAGTCTGTCATTAAAGTATTTCTGTATAATGGCCTCTCAGAACTGTCTGACTGCGTTCCCAAACAGCAAACACCCACCTCAGATAGCAATGACTGCATTTTATACAACAATTCTTTCTGGTCCTCAGATCTGATTGGCTGAGAGGAGTGTGATATTTTAGTAATAACAGAACTCTAACCATATCGCTGCTTGTATCACTCCGCTTGCGGTATTTCTCTCAGCGAGTATCATGGCGAGTGCTCAAATCTGCTGTTTTATAAATAATACTGTTTTGCGTCACAGAATGTAGTTTAAAGATTTTTTTTTTTTTTAAGATGAGAACGTACTTGTTTAGACTTCAAATATGCCATAAAGAAAATTAGCTTCAACGTTTTCGGGGATGTGAGTTCCAGGACATCAGGGGCCGTTCAGTGCTCACGAACCCGCCAAGAGCAGCCTTACCTCGGCCAGATATTTTGGAATTTGCTGTCTCTATAGTGGTTAAACATAAGATATAATTAGTTTTGGGTAAATATCAGTAGTAGTAGTAGAAGTTTGCACAAACGAGGGATTTTAAAGACATTGCTTCTTGTGTATTTACACGCTTGTGCTGTCGAACTGGTGTATAAATGCAACATTACACTTCACGCTAAGGTGCAAGTTATTTACCGTATTGACCCAAAAATAAGCCGATCCTGGTTATAAGACAACCCCCCTTTTTTAAGATGTTCCTTTTGAAAAAGGCTTTTTGAAAACCAGGGCCTGTATTCATCAAAAATATTACTGCAAAAAGTTACAAACTTCCAAGAAAATTCTTGAAAATGTGTGTGTTCCCTCTTAAAATTAAAGATCCCAGTAAACAAAAAAGTAATTCAGAAAGCATCTTAACCCTTAAAAGAGGTCTTAAGGTCCAAAATTGTTAGGAGTATGGATGAGGACTTTTAAGAGGCTTAAGAGTTTCTTTAGCAGTGGAGAAAATGGATGAAATATTAAGAGGGAAAAGACATATGTTGCATGCAATGCATCATAGTAAGTTAATAAGATGCTGCTACACATTGTGACCAAACTTTTTAGAGACATGCTAACATCTCTGACATAGAAATGTCATAGTGCCAGAAATGGAAGTAATCACCAAATTAACTACATTAACATATTTGGCAACTGGAAAAATGCAGCTATGCAGCAGTGATGATTTGGGTATGCCACAAACAAGCAAAGTGATCACACAAACAATTACCATTCATTTTGTGTGTGTGTGTGTGTGTGTGTGTGTGTGTGTGTGTATATAAAATCCTAAAAAGTGCAGTTTATCAGGCTCCAATGTATAGGTTTCTATGTAAGTAGTGGAACTTCAGATTGGGCTGAAGGTTGGATTTTAACAAGCTTGAAGTAAAAGTATTTGATGGACTTAGATAAAAGTTTTAGTCTTTTCCTTGTTTAGAGTTGCTCTCAAATGGGTCCTGAATCACTTTTAAGCTAAGACTTCTACACAGAATTTTTTAAGCTAAATTAGGAGCTTTCTGAGAGGATTCTTAGAAGCTTTAAGAATACTGGCCCAGATCTTGTGTTTTATTAAGAAAAAGAAAAATTCTTAAATTATTATCCTATTGCTTTTTTTTTTTTTTTTCGTTTTTGCTTTGAAAGCATGGTAAATACTGATAAAATGCACCAACAATCCAAAAATACACTTTTTGACATACCATAAAAATAACAGGTAACTCATCTAAATAACATAACAATTAGGCTATCCATCTCATAGTAGCCTACTAACATTTTATTAACAGTAGAAGTTATTGTAGTCTTTAAATCTGCGTACTGTCTTACGTTTTAAAATCACTCACAGAGAAAGTTTGGTTCCATCAGGCTAACATGACAGTCAAGACTCATGCTGCTGTAAGCTTTTCTTTTTCTTTTGTTTTCAATCATGTTGTTCTAACATTACAGACAAACATTACATTGCGTATTTCTTGGCACACTTGTTTTATGCGGATTTGCCAAAGTCTAGACCTTGAATATAAGACAAATGTGTTTTTTCAGATATATTTCCAAGAATAAAAACTCATCTTATATTCGAGTCAATACGGTATTATATATAAAAATTACTATATTCAGTGACTTCTACTTTTCTTTGTGATATTTAGTGCCAGATTGTCAGGTAGTGACAATTATGTTATCATTAGCTCGTTGGATGGAAACGGATTTGCAAAATGAATGATTTGGTTGTAACGAGTAATAGCTCAAGTTTTCTGTCAATTAGCCATGACTGACCTTTCATTTCTTTACCACCTTTTTAATAGGTAAATTCAAAGCAGAAATTATGTTTTTGTGTAGTTTGACAAAAGAAAAGCCATCCGTGCCTTTCATATCTGTGAGACAAAGATATTCCACTCTATTACCGAAAACTAATTCACAATCATCCTAATGATTCATTACTTTCATAATGTGTTTGCTGCTCTTGGTACTTACAGCGTGTTTTGTTACAGCGCGCTCATAATGGCACGTTACATTTCAGATTCATTCACACCTCGTGCTGCCTTTCTCTCCTTTGTCTCTCACTTCCATTTATTTTTCACACCTAGAGGTAAATAGATTTGAAAGCTATTCCTTCTCCTCCCTCGCACGGCCAATCCTCTCATCGCTCTAGCCTGGACAAATAGATGTCTGAAGTTCACTCTGCGCCAGCATAACTCCTTGTACCCGCCGAGAAACACCTCCAGACCTCTCTGCCCCACCGGCCCCCACTAAAATCTGCCATTTTAGCTTCACGCCGCCCAATTTTTACCGAGAAGCGGCAGCACAATGATAACTTGATTTAGCCCTCAAATATCCTCCCAGCAGATTGTTTCAGCCACTTGGGAGAGATGAGAGTTGTGTCAACTGAGCCATTCAGCGTCTGCCCTGAGAGACGAGCTGAGAGCCATGCCATTAACCCCCTCTCTCGCTGCGAAATGGTTTTGAACCTGCCTTTCTGAGGTGAGACGGAAAGCGGGAATGCTGGGTAGAAGCGTCACATATCCCTCTCAGCGGCGAAGAGAGACTTGAAAGTGAGCACGAGCTGTTTAAAGACCGGGCGAGAGGGGCCGTCTCCAAAGATCCAAAAATCAATGTGCTTTGAAAAGGGCTGCTTTTTTCCTCCCTCTACCACTGTATATCTCCAGCTGAAAGACAGCAGAACGTGTGTAAACACAATAAAGTCGCAGGGGACGTAAAATTAGCTCTTCAGTTTGACGTGAATCATCCTGTGGCTGGTATTTAAATGGTGAACTAACTGGCTGTACAGCCCTCCAAAAAAAAAAAAAAAATGTATAAAAGGGTTAGATTAGAAAATGGAAATTATGTAAGCTGACTGGATGAAGGAAGATTAGACGGTTAGCACCGATTAGATGAATAACACTGGGTTCACATTTAAACTATAAAAAAACTATATAAAAAAAAATAAATAAAATAATAGCATTAATCAAATATATTTCAGCAATTATGTAGGAAATTCATTTATTTAGTTTATAACAAATTAATTTAAATTAATTTATCATTATACAGGAAAAATCATTTACTATTCACTTTATTAAATAAATAATAGGTAACATTGAGCAGACTCTCTGTCATCATTTACTATTCCATCCTGTTTTAATATTATTTTTTGATTATACAAATAATATATATATATATATATATATATATATATATATATATATATATATATATATATATAAATAAAGTTTTTTTTTATGAAGTCAAGGCTGCATTTATTTTATCAAAAAAATATAAACTGTAATATTACAAAATGTTATTACAATAGAAAATAATGGTTTTCATTTTCATATACTTTATGTTACTCAGTTTCCCAGGCTTAAGTGTCACATGATCTCTCAGAAATCATTCTGATATTCAGAATTATTAGTAGAATTATCAGTTTTGGAAACAGTTGTGCCACCAATTTTTTTTTTTTTTTTTTTTTGAACCTGTACTTTTTTCTTTCAAGAACAACATTTATTCAAACTATAAATCTTTTCTAGCAATGTAAATCTATTATGTAACTTTTTATTAATGTAATAATTTATTCATTTCTTTCAAAAAAAAAAAAAAAAAAAAAAAAAAAGAATGAATAAACATTTACTGACCCCAAACTTTTGAACGGTAGTGTGTGTATATATATATATATATATATATATATATTTATACATATAGTATCCTAGTATTATTTTAGAATTTATCAGTCATGTTCTATCATTATTTTATTCGCTCAATAATATTGCATTTTTCCTTTCACTTGAATAAATGCATTATTTAAATATTACTAAAACACATTTACATAAAAGTACTAAGCATTTTCATAGTGTGTGTCTGCTGAGAGTCTTATGAACTTATCAGGACATTTCTAACCTGGCAAGAGATACACACAACATGTGGTGACCTCTTGCTAAATGCTCTTTGGAATAATTAACCAAATAAAAAAGTTTTGGCACTGACATCTGTTCACAGCAAAGCTCCAAAAGTGCAAACAGTTTGTGACAGCGCGTCACATTCTCTGCATGTTTAACAACCATTGCATCTGCATTGTGGAGTAAATTGCCATTGGCAGGCCAATATAAAATCCAAGTGCTGAATCACTGGTACATCAATCAGACGGCAGGGAAATACATTTACACCAACTGATATCAGGGCTTGTCATTCTTGTTTAATATTGTAAATTATTCTGTGATTGGTCACTGCAATGTGCAATGTATTAAGATCGCTGCAGATCGCAGTCCAAATTTAATGAGCCAATGGGATGTTTTGCAAGTTAATCAGATACAATTCCAGACCACTAATTAAGGAGAAAAATTATTAACGCCCCTCTCCCATAGGACAACAGGGTTCAGGAGTAATTTTTTTTTACAGCATTATTAATTACGCAGTCTGAATGAATCTTCTAACACTTTTTTTTAATGTCAAGTGTAGCCTGACCAAGGAAATAATTGTTTTGATCTGCACCACTGCATTCATATATCAACCAAGGAGACACAAAACACACAAATACACACACACACACACACCCTCTTATTATGTGTATGTGTCAATTTGTCCCACAGAGTAACAAATTCAAGGCTGTTCAAAATCAGCCCCCACTTTTTTCCCTTAGAATTGCATGATACAAACTCTTGCAATTGCAAGTCAAAGTCAGAATTGAGAGATAAACTGGCAATTCTGAGGAAAAAGGTAGCACCTGCGAGATATGAACTTGTAATTCTGAGAAAAAAAAAAGTCAGAATTGAAGGATATATACTCGCTATAAAATATGTAAACAATTTCTTGTTTGTATCTTGCAATGCGGGCCTTTTTTTCTTTTTTTGCAAATGTGATTTCACATCTCACAATTCTGACTTTTTTCTCAGAATTGAGAGAAATAAAGTCAGAATTGTAGGATATAAACAGGCAACTGTGACTTTTCAGAACTGCATGATATGAACTCACAATTGTGAGTTATAAAATCATTGCGGGATATGAACTTGTGAAACTTTAATTTTAAGTAATCCCAAGAAAAAAAAGTCAGAAGTGTGAGGCTGTATCTCGTAATTCTGACTTTTTTTCACAGAATTGCTTGTTTGTGTGATATAAACTCAGAATTGTGAGCTATAAAGTCACAACTGCGTCAAAAATATCAGTCTTTTCCCCCTCAGAACTGGAACTCACAATAGGGAGTTCATATCTAACAATTCTCAGAAATAAAGTCAGAATTGCAGGATATAAACTATGACATAAACTCAGAATTGTGAGTTATAAAGTCACAACTGTGTCAAAAATAACAGTCTTATTCCCCTCAGGACTGGAACTCACAATAGGGAGTTTATATCTCGCAATTTCAAATTCATATCTTGCCAGTCTGATTTTTAAACTCACATTTGTGTTTATATCACACAATACTAACTTTTGTTTTCTGAAAAACAATTGTGATAATTGTGAGATGAAAAGTCACACTCCCTGTTTTTTATTTCTTATTCAGCAGAGGAAATGGGTTTCAATACCAATCAGTTTTTATTCCACTTCTTACTGTTAAAACTCATATAATTAATTCACTGAACATTTTGTAATGTTTTCCTACTCCTAAGTTATCAACGTTAATAATTCAGATGTTCTAACATGTCTTTTATCATTACAATTGCGACAGTATTATAAAACAACTTGTGCATGTGTGCTAGTGACTTTACTACGGTTAAAAGGGGTTATACAAATGTACAAAGGTGGCATGAGAAAGTTAGAGGAATTCTGTGTGAATTTAGAACATTCGGTAAAAAGAACATGAAATGAAGGGAAAAGAGATAAAAAAAAAAAAAGATTAGAGGCAGAAAAGTAAATTAAAGCCAAAAAGAACCAGAGTGTACCAATACAGCAAGTTCCTTTGCTTTTCATTACCCTTCTAAATGTATTATATTTCTCCTTGTGTTTCTCTTCATCTCTCGCTTTAATCTCAGCTTGTTCCGTCCTCTCAGCTTCTTCTGGAAACCAGTAACTTTTGCCTTGAAGTTCATGGCATTTGTTCAAAGCAAAAGTGTTTTAAATGTAATTGTTTTTTGGAACACTCCCCACTGCTACCACTGGTCAGCCCAACAAACAGTCCCACCCCCAACTCACGCCATTGGTCGAGCCTTTGCTGCTGGTCGGAATACTGAAATAAACAGAAATGTTTTCATAACACCACAGAGACACTGTGCTCATACTTTTTAGGGAAATCAACCTACAAATGTTGTCTCTACATATTAAGCTCAGATAAAATAAATGATTTTTAAAAAGCGCTGTATTCCTTCAAATAAATGCTTGAGGAGGAGGGTACAGGCGAGAGGGGCTTCAAAAACTGCATTAAATGAGGAAAAAACCCATCAAAGGTGATTCACCCTCACCTCGGCTGACATGTGCCACCGCCTCGTTGCTTTGACACCCGCTAATTGTCTTTGAACCTTCTCCGCCACTGGTTTCTCATTTCCCTGCGATTTATTTGGCATTAGGGCGCTCTGCATTAGTCACCGACACTATTAATGAATTTCTGCAATCCGAGGATTACAATGTCAGCGATAGGTCACGAATGGGTCACGAATGAATGATTTGTCTCGAAAACAGGAATCGCGGGTAATGCGTTACATGGAGACGGAGGATAACTCAAACATCATGTTTATTAAGTGTGGGTGAACGCTGTATTTTAATAAGGTCCCAGTATCTGCTGGAAAGACTGCTTCGTCCACGCAAAATACTCAACTATAGTCTAATAATGAATCATGCTGACCAATTGAGATGTGAGCTGATCAGGCTTATCTACTAATGTACAGACCTGATCAGGTTCATCTCAACAACAAAACCCTTTAATTGTGCATGAATACAGTGATTGTTGTGCATGCATGAGCCTACATGAATATTTACAGGTACATGAGATGCGATCTTCAGATGCAGAATGTCAGCGGGTGGCAAGTTGTACGCCGTTAAGACGGAGATCGCTCGAGGCTAGCGGGGTAAACAACTGTTAAAAAATACAGTACGAGACTAAACGCTGAAGCACAGGTGAGGCTCTCCAACTCCTAGATGTTGTTTTGCCCTTTGGAGGTCTGGGCGTCAGTATGAGTTTTCACTTTCTCTCTCCATTTCGAGAGGCCTTGGGGTTTATCTGTTGTCGGAGAGATAGAAATCAGCGCGGGGCAGACAGGCGCTATGGGTGCTGGAGGAACAAGCACCTTTTCCTGCTCCGGAGTGGTACGCCATTGGCTGCCTGTTTGTTCCTGCTCAGCGCAATCAATACAGCCGAAGAGATTAGGGGAGAACTTAATTTGATAACGCTCAAAAAAGCAATTATATTCCTGCTCGCTGTTGACTAATTGGACTGTCACGAGCATTAAACATCTTCAGGTAACGCAGCTGACAGCCCCAAACACCTTTGTCGTGCACTGTAAATATCGAATGCGGGCGTATTCTCATATGGATTGTCAAGATTTGGCTGCGGGCTACTGTTGGTTATGAACGCATCTCTCTTTAAACCGATCATACTTGAAATTAGGTGTGTGTGGGAGCACGAGAAACCGTCGCACGCGTGTTTGACGTATTGTTTATCATACGCCCCCTCTCCCATGTGAATATTAAACATATTATGCGTACCCAGGGGTAATATGGCAGCCGTAATTGGATCAGTACATCTAAAAGGCTCTGCGGCGGGATGACGTTGTGGCACATGTCACAATGGGGTCTTTGCATTGGTATCGGCTACATCTACAGATTAAAGACTATTTTATTTTGTCAAATACATATACACAACTGTGGAAACCCTGTTTTTGCATCAGACAACACAGTTGGGTGTTTCTTCTTTATGTCCCAAGAGTTGATAAAACTAGCTAATTTGTATGCTTGCTACAGGAAAGTTACATAGAAAAAAAAAAAAGACGTTTTTATTTAATTATACACTTTCTTTATGGCAGATACATTATTTTACCCTTGTCTCAGACCCAGACTTTCAATAAACTGTGAAAATCCATCATACAAATGTACAGTAGAAGTCAAAAGGTTACATACACCTTGCAGAAACTGCAAAATGTTAGTTATTTGTTAGTAGACTGCATGCTATCTTTTTATTCAGGAACTGTACAAATATTTCACATAAAAGATGTTTACACACAGTCCACAAGAGAAAACAATAAAGTAAAAAAAAATAAATACAAAAAAAAAAAAAATACCCTATTCAAAAGTTTACATACACTTGATTCTTAATACTGTGCTGTTAACTGAATGATCCACTTTTTTTTTTTTTTTAGAGAGAGTTGTTCATGAGTCACTGGTTTGTCCTGAACAGTTAAACTGCCCACTGTTTTTCAAAAAAGTTTTTCAGGTCCCACAGATTCTTTGGTTTTCATAATTTTTGTGTATTTGATCCCTTTTCAACAATGACTTAATGATTTTGGGATACATCTTTTTACACTGAGGCACTGACATGCAACTATTATGAAGGTTGCATTAAGAGCCAGGGGTGTAAACTTTTAAACGGAATGAGGATGTGTACACTTTTCTTATTTTGCATACATTCTTTCAGAAGCTACAGAATATACTTACATGTTTTTCAGGAGACACAATAAGTTGCATTTACCCCTGGCTCTCAATGCATCATTTTACCTTCTGAAGCATCAGTGAGCATTTAAACATTCTATAATAGTTGCATATGAGTCCCTCAGTTGTCCTCAGTGTGAAAAGATGGATCTCATACAGTCATTGTTGGAAACGGTTCAAATACACAAAAGACATTTCTGAAGAACAGCAGGCAGTTTAACTGTTCAGGACAAAAAAGAAACTCATGAATCACCAAACAAAAACATATCGATTCAAGTATTAAGAAATTTAAACTTTTGAATGGGGTCATTTTTATAAATTCAACTATTATTTTCTCTTACGGACTATAAACATCTTTTATATAAAATATCTCATTCAGGTCAGCACTAAATAAAAATAACACGCATTTTGTATGAACTTTTGACTTCAGCTGTAAATCATTATGTTTGAAACAAAAGACTGAGACAATATTGGCAAAACTTTACAATAAGGTTAATTAACTTGAACTAAGAACGAACAATGTCAGGTTGTTTTTTAGAGTGCACTTCTACAACATTTAATAATCTTAATTAATGTTAATTTCATCATTTACTAATGCATTATTAAAATCAATTAACATTAGTTAATGCACTGTGAAGTAACGTGATCAAACTAGATGACTAGATTTTTATTAAAGATGAATAAATAGTGTAGTAACTGTATTGTTCATTGTTAACTAATGTTAACAAATGACACCCGATTGTAAAATAAAATAAAAACACATTGAAAATACATAAAATTCCAACTATAAAATTAGCCATAGCAAGGTAAATGCCAAACTGTCATTTCTACAGTCATTGTTTAATGTATAATAAATAGGATATATTGTGAAAATGGCAGGACTTTCATTATTTTTGCAAAAACATGGAAGAAAAAAAAATCAGGAACACCTCATTATGTTGTAGCATATATAGTATTGGACATTATTACTAGACAAATTAACTTAGCGAGAGTGTCAAAAGTCTATATAAAGCTACTTTAGCGACTTTCTCTTTCCTCACAATTCTTTTATTTTTTATTCTAAGGCAAAAAGAGGCTTCCATAATAAAGAACAATGAGCCGTTAAGACAAAGGTCAAAGAAGAAAAGGCTGCTGAATACAACTCAGCGCAAAGATTAATGCACCTAATAATTAAAAGTCATACATTTATTTTTAAACTTTGATCATCTGATGTCATTTGAAGCCATTGTACCAAGTGCAGCACTGGAACCCTGGTATTCATCACCGTACTTGTTTGAAGCAGTTCAACACCTAATAATTACAGCGGCTGCATGGATTAAATCAGGTGCGGAACAAATGCCTTTATGTATCCCTGAGACAGCGATAATTCCTCACACAACAAGGACATCTCTGAGGTTGAATACATTAGAATGAATCACCACGATCCTGTACTGCATTACTAAATGACTCATTTAATACATTAGAGGCCTTTGCAGGCAAACCATAGACCTCGTGGAGACAGATAAAACTGTCAAGGAGAAGTCAGAACGTATATGTAACCTTCGTCTGGTGAAACAAAAAGAAAAGAATTAGGGGGGGGAAAAAAAGCAGTCACCGCCCTTGTGCCAGTTCTCTTCCGTGGCCTAATGAAGTAATCTATTGTTTCTACCCAGAGGGCAAACAAGTTTGAATATATGGATGTAGCGAGATAATTGTCATTCCCATAATTGTGCGATTGTGAACCATTTAATTCTGCAAACCCTTCATTCTGCCACGGGGCGCAACCAATACAGCCCATTTAATTCCTTTTCATAAAAATCAATACAGTCCTTTAGGGGGACAGAGGTAAATGAGTCTATTAAACAGGAGGCTGTAATCAATGCATAATGAATATGGGATGTCTTGAGTGGGGTTACAGAGGGTCATGTGCACGGACGTGTCTTGCATTAGCTACTGCAGGTCTAGATTCAATCCGCTTGAAACTGATTCAAAACGGCAGGGTCTAATCGCTTTTAAAACCTCTTGACGTCACTGACTGCTTGAGAAAACCAAACCTTCCTGATTATTTGCTAAAACAGATGGACCCTGGATTTGGAAATGTTTGCCAGGGCAATATTCAGAATTAAAGAATTAAAGTTTCCACATCATAGAAAGTTGAACTGGAACGTTAGAGGAAATTATTAAACTGATATTAAAAAAAATAAATAATACAAATAACATGTAATGCATTCTGGGTCCTAAAAAAAAAAAAAAAAATAAATAAATAAAAACCGAGCCAAAGTCTATTCCAATATTCAATTAAGATTAAAATTAATAATGACCTGACACTTTGTCCAAAAACAATGCCTTTTATCTAGGGTTTTATATATTTAATCATAAATATGGAATTTACTGTATAATATGGAAGTCACAGAATTATATTGATATTGACATTTTTTAAGGAATATTTAGCAGAACAATTATTTAAATTTTAAAATTTACAGCAAATAAAAAATATATTTTTTTAAATTTGATGTTTTTTTTTTTTAAATAACTTATTTTTCTTCTTAGCAGTTTTGTACATTATGTAACATCTAATGTTGTTAAATGAAAGTTTATTGCATTATTTCAGTTTTACGTGTGTTATCATGATGGTGTTTAGTGTGTGTGAATGACACTGTGCACCTTCTATATATGTTAATATTTAAAATCCGCTTGTGATGAGCTTTGATTCATCATGTGACTTTCTCATCACCACCTGCTTTTGGTGATTATCAGTGTATTACAGAGGTACAAAACAGATTTCAGTGCTTCAATAGGTTGATAAATTACCATTATATCAGTTAATTAAATTACGGTATGTACCTGTAAATTTAAGATGCTGTAAATTTAATAAAAACCATAAAACTTAAAACACTGCATTTTTACTGTATTCACTGTATTTTTTATGGTAAAATTCCGGTAACCACAGCTGCTGTTTTTTCACTGTAAATTTTACTTTTTTTTTTTTTTACAGTGTATTATTATTATTAAAAAGTTGAAAATTGGTTATCAAAAAAAATAAATAAATAAATACATAAATACTTTTTTTTCATAAGGCCTTAAAAATGAAATTTTTAATTATTTAGTTTAAATAAACTGCTGTTAAATTGTGTACATTACATGCTTTTTGAAAAATGTAATTTAAGTTAAACCATTAAAACAGAGTCTAGAAAAATTCAAACAGAAAAAATAAAAACGAATTTGGGAAAAAATTTAAATTCATTCTACTTTTATCCTCCCCTGTGAGTGACCATCACACATCCCACTGTGCCAATTAGTTTGTGGGTCGATTCTAGTGATTGTGCCACAGTGTGCATGACGTATGGAGTCAGATTAGAAAGCGTCAGAAACAATGAAAAAAGAGAAAAAGAAGGTGACAGAGGTATGAGAGAGAGAAAAAAGTGTGAGCAGAAGGTGTTTTTATGAGCAATGGTTTTACTGTCCAGCTGCTGAGGTCTCACAGATGGCAGAGTGAATATGACAGTCATGGGCAAGATATGAGGGGAGGAGAGCGCTGTGAATTTCCCCTCGACCAATGAGAACGCAGCTCTCAATAACCCACCGGCCACGCACGTTCACCTCTCATTCTCAGCCGGTCATGGACCTCGCGGACAGACTCTCTTAATAATGAAAATCCAATATGTGTGTACCGCTGAAAGAGCTTATGATAGCTTTGAATTAGCCTTAATAATAATTCTGTGTGGATAATGCAGTAAGAGCATGAATGTGTGTGTGTGTGTGTGTGTGTGTGAGAGAGAGAGTTTAATGAACTGTGTACAGCATAATGAGAAACCTGTTGTCATGTGACTGAGACCTTGGAAACGAGACACCTCTCAGAATTCACAGCCTAACAGATGCTAATAAGAAAACTTTGTGCATTGTGTTAATAAGCAGCAGACCTGAACGGAAATCTTTATGCCCCATAAAGCATAACCCGAGCAAAGAACACCATATCTACCTAATAATTACAACTTGCCAGATGACACACAATAAACATCTTTTTCTTTCTTTCTTTCTTTCTTTCTTTCTTTCTCTTTCTTTCTTTCTTTCTTTCTTTCAGTCGCTTACTCACTACTCCCACTCATTTGCCAAATAGCCTGGCAGTCCCATCTGTCCCAGTGTCTGTTTCCAAAGGGCCACTTCAAGGAATCCAGCAGGAATAACAGCCTTTGTACTGTGGAAAAAAAAATGAAGAGAGAGAAAAAAAAACATCTTCAATCTGACTTCTGATTGGATGAGCCATGTTTAAATCTTTGGTGAAGAACAAATTAAAAAAACCCTCCCACATTCAACTGCTTTCATTCCAGCAAATCTCCTTGTAATGTGTAAATATGTGGATTAACATAAAAAGTGTTTATTCTGATTATTAATAAATGCAGCTATTTATTGAACAGTATTTTTTATTATATTTTTAATTATATTTTACCATCTTCCACAAATACAGTTATTGAACACTTTTAAGTGACAAATTACTGCGAGAATACTACTACTACTACTACTACTACTACTACTACTAATAATAATAGAAAATAAATAAAAAAGAAACTTTTGAATTTATGAGAAATATAAGTTTATCAATAATGGTCCCAAACAAACTTGCCCCTGTTGAGTGAATCAATCGATTGATTGATTGTATGAATGGTTATTTATTGGCTTGCCCCTGTTCAGTGACAGCTTTTTGCAATTCAATTATTTATTGATTATTTATTATTTATAGTTTTTTTTTTCATTAAATTTTATAAATTGTTATTTAATATATTTATTTATATAGAGGAAATTGACTCAAATGTTTTATTCTGCAGAAGAATTCCAAATTTACATTTTCACACACAAAAAATAAATAAATAAATAAATAAATAAATAAATAAATAAATAAATAAATAAATAAAATAAAAATAAATACATAACAACAATTTTTTTCTTAGTGAGAAATATAAGTTTCTAGTATTTTTTTTTTAAATTCTAGCAATTCTAGTATTTTTAAATTTAATGCAAGGGTTTTTTTGTGTTTTTATAATTATAATTTTATAAATGGTTATTTAATGGTTATTAAATATAGTTTAAAAAAGAGAAAATTTCAAATAAATGCTCGTCTT